>VIAB01035708.1:12213-27055 GCA_009801035.1 Oophaga pumilio
GTTAGTCGGCCTACTTCGTTCGACTCGACTTTTGAGAAAGTCGGATTTCATGAAATCCGACTTGACCCGAAAAAAGGGAAAGTCGCTCATCTCTACTGGTGACAGATTCCCTCTAAGGATTTAGCAAGTGGACAGGGTTACCAGAGGCCGTCTTAGCAGGTTGAAGCCCTGTAATTCCAGCTCAGGACACTCCAGTACTTTCTCTTCCAAGGGTAGGAAGTGATGGCATCCCATTCATATGACTGCTGGGGGGCCTGTGATTGGTTGCAGCGGTCTAATAACTGTAATAGCATTGTGAACACACTACAGAAAAAACATAAAGGGGGAATTTACCGTCACTGTGTATTTCAACTATGCAGCATATCAATTTATTTTGCAGGGTTTCAATGCATCAATCATCTCTTTAAAGGGTATTTGTTACCACATTTTTGCTACCCCAGCACAATGCCGAGGCAGAGACCCTGATTCCAGCGATGTGTCACTTACTGGGTTGCTGTGGTCCTTGTGATGTGATGTGATGTTTTCTCTGCTGCAGATCTACCAGTTTTCTAAATGCTTAGTACATTCTCCTGTTCTCCTGTCGGCCAGTCCAAGCCTGATCAGAGGATCCTAGATACCATATCAGACACAACTCCATAGACACATGCGACTCCCGTTTTCTCTATTCCATGAAAACCCTTTAAGATAATCAATAGAAGGCGATGATGAAGTTCTGAAAAGCATCGGTCAGAGATACAAAACAGATCAGTTGTCAGATAACGTCCCTGAAAATTTTCATTCTTCACACTTCATTAGGAAGAACTGGAAAATTCTTTATGTGCTTTTTTTTTTAATATGGAAAGAACTATAATAATATTATAGTATAACCCCGCCCACAACACTGGTAGGTAGATTACTGCTCACGCACAGTGCGCACAGAAATCAGTGGTGTAGGAGGAGTTATATAGAGCTCATGAATATGGAGGACTACAGGCCAACAAGCCTACTAGTCCTGTAGTAATAACCTCCTGCTGAAAAAACTGTGATTTTATCAAATATACACTAAGCACATCAGTAAGTGACACCAGGGTCTCTGCACCTACATTTTGCTGCTCTCAGACTAGATAGCAAAAGCTGGTGACAGATTCCCTTTAAATGCCCAATATCTGCTGCTGAGAGTCCATAGCAGATTAATGAATAAGGAGGATGCATGCTAAGGAAGTTTTACAGGAATGGAAAAACATGGCTGCTTCCTTGTAAATAACAATCCCAAGCCTGTCCTCAGGTTGTGTGTGGCTTTACTGCTCAAACCCACTAACTTCATAGAAGTGACGGACTGGGTTGGCAAAGGCCCACCAGGAACATTGATTTTTGGGGCCCACTGTTCAGCTACATGCAAAAATGACCGACCCTAGAAAATTTACTTTTGCTTCTATGTAATGTTAATTTGACTAGCTTGTTTAATGAATAATGAAATGATACCATTTTCAGCAAATTGTGAATCAAGTGTAATAATCATCAGCACTACTTCACAAGGGCGGCCTACCAGAGGATTCTCCTGTTCTCCTGTCGGCCAGTCCAAGCCTGATCAGAGGATCCTAGATACCATATCAGACACAACTCCATAGACACATGCGACTCCCGTTTTCTCTATTCCATGAAAACCCTTTAAGATAATCAATAGAAGGCGATGATGAAGTTCTGAAAAGCATCGGTCAGAGATACAAAACAGATCAGTTGTCAGATAACGTCCCTGAAAATTTTCATTCTTCACACTTCATTAGGAAGAACTGGAAAATTCTTTATGTGCTTTTTTTTTTAATATGGAAAGAACTATAATAATAAGACTATCAGCTAAGAGTAAGCCAGAACTAACCAACAGTGATCATATCCAATAAAACTACTAGCAAAAAACTGTAAACTGTGTGCACTGCCTGTACGATGAATTATCTTTACTACTTTGGCACTGTAAATTCATTCAGCAGATATAAAAGCGTACGTGCCATGGCTGCCTAGTGATCTCTGGTGACCATTTGTCTACAATTGGTACAACTTGACGATTGCCTCCGTCCTCCACTAATAATTAATGCTGCTCCGTTGTGAGTGCAGTTTACTGTTATAGTCGCAGTAATAAAACTCTCATCCATTATTCTGAAATGACTGAATGTCTCTATTAAAACGCCCCAGATATACACAGCCCCAACGTGCTAAATCATGACGGTTGCCACATTGTAATGTTCGGAGAAGATCGCTTCTTAAAATACTGCTTATTAAAAGCTGCACGAACCGCAGATACTAGATACCTTCAGATGATCGACATCGGCTGCATTACACATTCAGCAAAATACACAACAAACAACGTGCGTCGAGGAGCAATTGTGCTGTGAGCGGATCGTCATACTCAGTTGTAGATATAATTATCCGTTCAATTAAAATGCAAATTTTTTCAATTTTTCCAAATTATCGTACAAGAGATAATTGCTGCATAGAAGTTGATTGCATGGCTCTATATCTTCAAATATGGCTGAAGAGTTAAAGGAGTGCTCTTCTTTCAGCAAGTTAAAGTGGTTTCTTCAATGGAGGAAACCTGAATCCAACATCAGACAAGTACTGCCGTCATCTGTTATCACTGGCCATATACTGTACGATATATTATTACATGTCAGCCATTCAATGAACTTGGAGGATCATGATGGATTTACCCCCTTGTGTATGCCTTTAAAAAAATTTTTAAGGCTACGCATCCATGTTATGTATTTGGTGAGGTTTTGATGTTGCAGTTTTTCTGCAGCATTTTTGCATTAATTGGATAAATTAGGTTAGGTGTTTTTCTCATTCTGGTTTGCAGTTTTTTTTTTTTACAAGCGTTTTTATTGCATTTTCCCTTCCAGTTTTTACCTCCTTTTGTTATTTTTAAAATAAAACTTCTTTTGTGTTTGGTACTTCCAGGTATTTGGCTTTAATAAAATATTACTGATAGTGATGGGCGAACCCGAAGAGTAAAGTTCGGGGTCCGTACCGAACGCCTACTGTTCGGGCATGGACCCTGAAAACAGACTTCTCCTAGAAGTCTGTGTTACTGTTTGGGTCTTCCAGCATGACAATGACCCAAAAAACCCAGCAAGGGCAACTAAAGAGTGGCTCCAAATCCTCTCTGCACAGGCCAAAAAAGACCTTTTATTACACCTCCACATGGTAAGGTGATGTCGGTTAAGTGTCGTTGGTCTTACTCTGGCTCCTCCTGTTTCATCGCAATTGCCGTCCTACTGCCCCGTTTTATGTGGATGACGCATCCTACATCATTCACACAGTGTCCTCCATCACTCTCCTGCACATGCGTACTTCTCTGAGCCTGCGGATGTCAGAACAAAGAACTGTAGTGCACATGTGCCAGGAGAGGCCAAGGAGCGCCAATGACCTGGAAGTAAAGCCGGCACATGTGCCCTACAGAGAAAGCAGGGGTGTGATTGGGGGCTCAGTGTGGATGATGTATATTGTGTCATCCACATGAAGCAAGCAGGAGGACAATGACTGCAGGCGGATACAGACCATTGACACCCTTCGGACTGGACTGCCTTGTTTGGGGGGGATAAAAAATAGTTTTTATGCTAAGCAGAGGGGATTGGGGACTTACAGTGTACGAGAATACTGTAAAACAGGCCTAGTTTATACTAGGAATACCTGGTGACAGGTCCCCCCAAATGTCTGTTTGTAACAACCAATATTCATATATGAGCAGCAATAACATCTATATGCAGCCATGGTTTTCCTATTTAACATGTATCTTTATTTAACATAAGGTTGAAATGTTTGTCAAAGATTATAATCTTTACTGTTTCATTTTGCAATTGAATCAACAAATGTAACACGACTTCCCCGGTCACTTCACACTCCCTTTCCTGTATAGAAAGAGTTCATTTAAAGACGTTAATGTAATTCTGTGAACAAGAAAGCAGAAAAAAGTCTTCAGTATGAAACTACTACTGGTACAGAGGACTCTTTATATTACAGCCACAAGGCAACAATGGTTATAATCAAGTGGTTGGAGCAGTTTTCTTTCTCTCCTGTATATAGAGTTAGGCCGGAGTCACATTAGCGATGAATACAGACGAGTGCTATGCGAGAAAACATCGCACAGCACTCGGACCAGTATTAATCTATGTGGCAGCTCCCATCACCGTTTTTTTTCTCGGCCGTATTATACGTGCGAGTGAAATCGCAGCATGCTGCGATTTGCAGCATATATCGGCCGAGTCTCGCCAATGCAAGTCCATGGGTGCAAGAAAGAAATCGCACACCACACGGACCATCCATGTGACTTGCGAGAAATACGCAAGCATTTTCCAGGTCATTTTCAGGCCATGGATCCATTATATGTAAATTTTTTAAGTCTGTGATAAAATCACGGCATGCGAATGCCATACGGATGTCACACGAGTACAAAGATGCGAGGAAATCGCATCATCGCATTACAAACGGATTACACACGGATCACCATACAGAGAACATTGGTGCGATTCTCGGCCGAGAGAATCAAAATGATTTTTCATATGGCAAGTGTGACTCCGGCCTTAAAGTGGTCGTCCAGTTTCATTAAAAACTAGAGCCAAGGCTGCTAATCCTTTAAATGAGAAATCAAATATTTCTAAAATACTGAAGCCCATGATACCCCAGCATTGCCTTCTTTTGATGGTTTTTGTTGACAACAGTGACGTCTTGTCTACAACATGTAACCACTGCAGCCAGTGATTGACTGCAGTGGTCACATGTTGTACTTATGATGTCACTGTTGCAACCCTATCAAGAAAGACCATGGCGAAGGAGCAGAGAGGTGATGCTAGAGAGGCAGGGGCTTTAGTAAGGCTTTGGTATTTTATAGCATACTATACTATTACGCCCTATGTTGGACTCCCCCTATTTGGTGTGGGCTCCAGCGCTAAGCCCACACGTTTCAGGGGCACATGTTAGCTGATATATACAGCTGACATGTGGCAATAACAGTCGCGGGTGGAATTGTGATCCACCTGCGGCTGTTAACTAGTTAAATGCCGCTGTCAATTTATGACAGCGGCATTTAACTCGCACTTACCGGAAGTGGGTTGTAAATACCTCCCGTTACATGATCGCTGGTCACCGATGGGTCGGCATGACAACCAGAGATCTCCGTCAGACCTCTATGGCTGTCAATGCAGGATTGCTATGAGCACCGCCTGGTGGTCGGCACTCATAGCAAGTGAGCATTACTGCTACACACAGGTGATCTGATCATCGCCTGTATGTAGCAGAGCCGATCAGGTTATGGCAGCTTCTAGTCTCCCATGGAGACTATTGAAGCATGCAAAAAGTAAAAAAATGTTTTTAAAAATTATTGAAAAAGTTAAAAAAATATTAAAGTTCAAATCATCCCCCTTTCACCCCATTCAAAATAAAACAATAAAAAAATCAAATATACACATATTTGGTATCGCCGCATTCAGACTTGCCCAATATATCAATATAAAAAAAGAATTAACCCGTAGCGTAGCGAGAAAAAATTAAAAATGCCAGAATTACATTTTTTGGTCGCCGCTACATTGCAATTAAATGGAATAACGGGTGATCAAAAGGTCGTATCTACACCAACATAGTATCGATAAAAATGTCAGCTTTACGCGCAAAAAATAAACCCTCACCTAGCCCCATATCATGAAAAATTGAGGCGCTACAGGTTTCGGAAAATGGCACCATTTTTTTTTTTTACCAAACTTTGGATTTTTTGTTTACCACTTAAATAAAAAAGAAACTAGACATGTTTGGTGTCTTTGAACTCATAATGACCTGGAGAATCATAATGGCAGGTCAGTTTCAGCATTTAGTGAACATGGTAAAAAAAAGGCCACAACTGTGGAATTGCATTTTTTTTTGCAATTTCATAGCACTTGGGATTTTTTTCCCATTTTCCAGTACACAATATGTTAAAACCGTCCTGCAAAAAACAAGCCCTCACACGGCCATATTGACAGAAAAATAAAAAAAAGTTATGGCTCTGGGAAGAAGGGGAGTAAAAAAACGAAAACGCAAAAATGAAAATATCTCTGGTCCGATAATGCAAGTAACCTGTATATAAGGTTAACCAGCAGGTTAAGAACATTATGCAGGTGCCTGGCTGCTGTACTTGAAGTGTGAAACCTAAGAGAAATTGAACTTCATTTCTTCCAGGAGCCACCGTCACCGCACACAGCACTGAGAGCAGAGGCGGTAAGCACGCCCGATACTGACTGTGAGCTCTATGTGTCAGGATCCCGCAACCCAGAAATTTGGACCCAACTTTTACTAGAAAGTTGATTCTTTTAACCAGCCTTTAAGTACACTTGTGAACATTTTTGCTAAGTATTGTTTGGTAAAATCATCAGGTTGTTCACTTTTCTTGAGTAAAAAGGGAAGCAGCAGAATGGTGATCGGTACACAAGTTATAAAGTCACCAGCTCTTGAGCAGCAGCCGCCTTAGTGACAGAAATTATAATGATCACGACCCATCCCACCCCAGTTTGCCCACTTTTCTAAGAATTGGCCATGAGTAACATAAAGACGCCAAAAGCTGCAACATTTTTACATAACTTTGAGTTGCACAAAACTTGTGCAACATTTCAAGGTGTCAAAAACTCCTGAGTCAGGCCCAATTACTTTTTTTTTTTTAAACAAAGAAGGGAAAAACAATGCAAAAAAAGAATAAAGAAATTATTTAGATGCATTTCCATGGGACTTTTTTTTATGCAAAATGTAATTACATCGAAACAGAGACAGTTTTTAAAAAGGCAGTAAAAATTGAGATAGAGGAGCTTCTGTATATACAACCCCTCTAGTTTCATTTCAATGTATTCATCTGCATTTTTGCAGGAGAATATATTGGAATATCGCTTTTCTTACTATAAGGGTGAGTTTCCACGGTCAGGAAACGCTGCGTGTTTGGCGCTGTGCGCTGGCGCAGCGCCAAACACGCAGCGTCCAGATGTTACAGCATAGTGGAGGGGATTTCAAGAAATCCCGTCTCCACTATGCGTAACAACACGCAGGCGGGAGACCTGCGTAAACGGACATGCGGCGCGTCTTTTCAGACCGCAGCATGTCCTAGCGTGTTGCGGCGACGGTGCGTCGCCGCAACAGAATTTCACACAGGGCTATGTAGCCCTGCGTTATTTCTGGAGGTGTCCTGAACACCTCCGGAAAGAGCGCGCATCAGAAAGGGGGCGGGGCTTAGACGGAGCGGAATTTCCGCTCCGTCCAAAGCGCTGTGGTTCCAGACTGTGGAACCACAGCCTCACAATAAATGCGATGTAAACTCGGCCAATCGTGAATCTTCATAGTCTTATTAGTTACTGCTGTGGCCCCATAGATGTGGTGGCGAAACTTTAGCTGAAACCATAGGACCTTGAACATTGTATGACTGTTCGTTCGGATCATGTCATGTTTCTAAAGCTAATAATAATACAAGGATGAATATTAATAATACCACTTTTGACAAATTCAAGGATTTTCAATTGGGATCATACAAGGAAACCAAAACCTTCAGGATTGCACAATATTTATTGCCAAATGTCAAAAAACATTGCTCCCTTTTGGCTTTTAAATGCAGAAATGTAGCCTGTTGTATAAGTTTACAAATGTCAGAAATATACGCATTTGAGGCAGTTTATAATAAATGTAATATGCGTGCTTTTAAGAAACATCACTACAGATGATATAACATTATTAATACACCTCTAAATAGAGACATCACCCATGGGTGTGTAGTGACTTTCCAAAATACACAACTGGTGTCTTTGTGATATTATGACAGACATGACACTTATATATAAGACAACATATGATTGTACAAGACACATCAATCGTTGCATTTACCACAGACATGAGGTTGTTTTTTTAACCCCCATAGTGACAGAGCCAATTTGGTACTTAAAGACCAAGCCAATTTTTACAATTCTGACCACTGTCACTTTATGAAGTTATAGCTGTGGAATGCTTCAACTTATCCCACTGATTCATGGTAGTGGTAAAATTTCTGCGATATAACTTGCTTGTATTTATGAAAAAAATGGAAATTTGGCAAAAGTGATGAAAATTTTGCGATTTTCAAAGTTTTAATTTTTGCACCCTTAAATCACAGTCATATCACACAAAATAGTTAATAAATAACAATTCCCACATGTCAACTTTACACCAACACAATTTTGGAAACATATTTTTTTTTGTTAAGATATTATAAGGGTTAAAAGTTGACCAGCGATTTCTAATTTTTCCAACAAAATTTACAAAACCATTTTTTTAGGACCACCTCACATTTGAAGTGAGTTTGGGGGTCAATATAACAGAAAATACCCAAAAGTGACACTATGCACCCCTCAAGGTGCGCAAAACCACATTCAAGAAGTTTATTAACCCTTCAGGTGTTTCACAAGAACTAAAGCAATGTGGAAGGAAAAATTGAACAGTTTAGCTTTTTCACCAAAAAATTTAGTTTGGAACCAATTTTTTTTTATTTTCACAAGGGCATCAGGAGAAAATGGACCACAAAATTTGTTGTGCAATTTCTCCTAAGTATGCTGATACCCTGTATGTGGAGTAAAGCCACTGTTTTGGTGCATGGCAGGGCTCAGAATGGAGGGAGTATCGTTTGACTTTTTGAACGCAAAATTGGCTGGAATCAATGGTGGGCGCCATGTCGCGTTTGGAGACCCCCTGATATACCTAAACACTGGAACCCCCTAATTCTAACTCCAACCATAACCCCAACACACCCCCAACCCTAATACCAACACCATACCATAACCATAACACACCCCTAACCCTAATCCCAACCCTAACTATAATCCCAACCATAACCACAACAATAACACTAACAACAACTCTAACCCCAACACAAACCTGACCCTAACCCCAGCCCAAACCTAACCCTAGCCCAATTCTAACCCTGGCCCCAACCCTAACCCTAGCCCAACCTCTACTCTTGCTACGTGGGGCATATGGTCTTTTTTCAAAATTGTACAAAGAACTTCGCAGATACCCGGTGAAGTTTGTTGCTTTTTGTCGTCTTTCCATTCCCGGCTTTGACAACATACTTCATGTTTTGCGCCCTTACCTTCTCAGACAAGACACCTGCATGCGACTAAGCATTTCTTCGGAGGAGCATTTGCTAGTAACGTGAGGTAATAATTTTGTGCTAAACATTATATTGTCACCAATAACGTGCAAACCATCGTTGTGGGTTAAGTGGTTAAATGTCTAGTGAGTAATGTTCCATCTCACTAGGTTATATAATGACCATAATAGTAACTGCAAAACATGTCTTTGTTAACCATTGGCATAGAAATACATACAGTTTGGATATCTATTCTTACTAATAATCAAATATTAGGGCCCACAACCAAACTATTAACATGGCCACTTTGTGAAATGTAAATTATAAGTGACACCTGTGTGTTGCATTAATGGGTGTGGGTCATATTGGACAAAACATATATTTTATGTTGATGTGTGCTGTATTACCTTCACTATGTACAAATTGTTTGCTTTATCAACATAATCCCCAATTGATGGTGAAGGTTACACATCCAAAATATGTTTTTTGTTAACAGATTCTTCCCTCCATTTTGAGTTCCTCCTTGGCACGTCAACCATATCCGGGATTGTGCGCTCAACCTGTGATCTGATTTGGGACAAGCTAAAGAGCCACCTCATGCCTCAGCCAACCACACAAAACTGGTTGAGGATTGCCCAGGGTTTCATGGAAGACACTGAGTTCCCAAACTGCATTGGTGCCCTGGATGGTAAACACATTTGTGTCAAGAAGCCGCCAAACTCTGGTTCTTGCTTTTTTAATTACAAATTTTTTTTTTCTGTTGTGCTGCTGGCTATAGCTGACAGCAACTACTGTTTTGTTCTTGCTGACATTGGGGCATATGGGAGTGCCTCTGATGCTCGCATCTTTAGAGCTTCCAGATTAGCTCGGCGACTTGCTGACACTAATTTACGTCTGCCACAACCATGTGTGCTTCCTGGTGCGTCAGGCCCACCTGCACCATTTATCATGGTTGCTGATGAGGGTTTTGCGCTCTCAAGGCATGTTCTTCGACCATTTCCACGTCAAGGATTGGACAACCGGAGGAGAATTTTTAACACTCGACTGATGAAAGCCCGTCAATTGGTTGAGTGTGCTTTTTTGAATTTTGACTTCAAGATAGCGTATTTTTGAAACTCAAATCCAAATGCATCCAGCAAATGTCCAGGCAGTCATAAAGGCTACCGTTATTTTGCATAATTTCTGCCGACAACAAGAACCATCCTTGGATGATGTTGATGATGGGAGAGTGGTTAATGTGGCATTACCAGAGGAAAGACAGCATGCTCCCCGAGTAGCTCACTCTGCCCTTCTAGTCAGAAATATTTTTGCTGATTATTTTTTGACACCAGAGGGTAGTGTGCCATGCCAAATGGAGGACAACTAATGTTACACTTAAATATGTATTCTGTCCAAATGTATTTATTTTTTTTGTATACAATTTTGTTTGGCCTTTTATAACAAATTGGTTAGGGACTCGCAAGGCAATGAGGACCCTTGACGTGGGTTGCGAGCTGACATTTGATGTGGGTAACTGATACATGGCCCTCTCAAAGCATCATTGCTATACATAACAAATAACTAATACCTCATTATCATGTGTTTCCTGTGGTTGTGATAAATTTACCATGTATGAAAGTATGTATTTGGTCTGATTATTGTAGACTAACACAAAATACCTAAGACCCTCACTCATTGAGTGTGTTGTGGAAGGAGAGTGGGTCACCTTGCGATCATGTTGTTCACACATACTGACCTTGAAGTGTCCAATTTCACTGCCATTTCACGACGGTCAATAGTTCAAAGCAGTTGAGGCTGTGAGGGGGCCAGCTTCAGTGAGCTCACTGCTAGTCAATGAAGCAGCGTGCGCCACCACCATCTCCTCCTTTTCCATTATTTTTCATCCAGGACAGATTAATATTACCACCATCCTGGTTGTAAATTGTGTATGGGCCAGATATGGATTACTTCGTGGGACATAACGGTGGACAGGTATGGTATATTGCTTATTTGTTTATGAAGTTTTTTATTTCGGTCATATCAATTGCTTATTGTAAATATTGCTTAGACTTTGCCAAATAAACAAGACATATTAACACTTTACAAATGTGTTTTATTTCTCTTACAACACATGTATTCATCTGAGAGGATGTAGCAAAACTAAACCAAATTTTTTCACAACATAATGAAGGTAACCTACTTATTTAGGTTACTCATAAATCCACAAAGTCACCATGACTGTAGAAAAATTCATCAGTGGTATTTTCTCCGCTTACATTTTTGGGGCTGGAGGACTGTGTGGCCATTTGTCCTGTAGGCATTGTGGGCTGGCGTGTGGTTGTTTGAGGAGGTTGATTTTGCAAAACTGATGCTGTAACAGATGTAGATGGGGATAAGGTTGTGTTTTGTAAGACTCATCCAAAAATGTTTTGGAAACACTTTGTGTCTGAGGTAAAGTAGGTTGTGAGTCAACAATCTGGCTCAGATATGATTGGGAACTACTATAGGTCTCATCCCTTGGCATACGATTGTGCGGACAAAATTGGCTCACCACAGGTGTCTGGTGCCTTGATGGCAGATTGTAGAGCTGTGGCGTAGCAAAATTACCACCACTACTATCACCCACAGACATGCTGGAGGACATTGTTTCAGAATGTTGACTGTAGGTGGTGCTTGGATCAGAGATTTGCCAATATTGCTGGCTACTGGCACTGGCATGAGGTAGTGAGGCAGGGTCAGACATTTGCCCATATTACTGGCTACTGGCACGGGCATGAGGTAGTGAGGCAGGTTCAGACATTTGCCCATATTGCTGGCTACTGGCACGGGCCTGAGGTAGTAAGGCAGGGTCAGACATTTGCCCATATTGCCGGCTACTGGCATGGGCATGAGGCACTGAGGCAGGGTCAGACATTTGCCGTAATTGCTGGCTACTGGCACAGGCATGAGGTAGTGAGGCAGGGTCAGACATTTGCCCATATTGCTAGCTACTGGCACAGGCATGAGGTCGTGAGGCTGGGTCAGACATTTGCACATAATCATTGGTGTAGCAACGGACAGGAGGAAACCAAACAGGAGCATACATTTGGGGATAAGGATGTCTGGAGGCAGGAAGTGGAAGCATGGATGAGGGTGCAGCCATTTGCTGTGATTGTTGTGTTTGTGGCCCAGGGTCGGGCCCTGAAGATTGTGTACCTATATTTTGTGCATGTGTTATGTTGGTAGCAGATGGCATCTGAATTGGGTGCTGGGCAGCTCGCCATTGTTCAATGGGCCCTAGCACCGGGTTTGGGTCCCGCTCTCCTTGGCTTGCAGCAATGAGGGTCAATATTGCAGCCCGTACTCATTCCTGATGTTCATCAGGAACTTTGGCTAGGCAAGGAGAGAGTGAGTGACAAAACCGATCTGATCAATTTTCAGATGTCATGGAATTTAGTTTGGATAAAACTTGAGCATCAATGAGCTCGGGCAGCATACGTGGCTCTTCATGTCGTCTGTTTCGTCTATCTTGGAGCGTGTGTGTGAAAGATACCGAGCTAGATTGGATGTTGATGCTGGCTGTGGTGCTGGGGTTGCTGCTTGGGATGTTGTTGGGGCTGCTGTTTGGGTGCTTCCAGTACCAGCATCAGTGGAGGTTTGAGCAGCATCAAACACCTGTTCATCAGGCTGTGTTGCTGTAGTCGGCTCCATTGGGGCTTCAGTCTCCGATGCAGAGGTACATGGCACTGATCTTGCTGTTGTTGGCGATTCATCAGAGTCTTCAAGGTTATCATCAGTCCTAGTATAAATAACATTGTGACATAAACTGTTAATTTGATCATCAGTAATGCAAAAGGGAAAAAAACAACTAGTTTTTGACTACAAATGAAGCTATGTCTCCAACATGTGTTTTTTTTGTAATTGAACATATAAAAATGAGTATTATTTAAAAGAAAAATGTACTTATGAAATATATCTATTGATAACAGATTTACTTGAATTTTTCCTTATTTTTAATATTAGTAAATATGGTAAAATACAGTGTACATACCGTATATACCCATGTATAAGCCGAGATTTTTAGCCCATTTTTTAGGGCTGAAAGTCCCCCTCTCGGCTTATACGTGGGTCATATACGGGGGTCGGCGGGGGAGAGGGAGCGGGGGTGTCGGATCATACTCACCCCTCCGCCGGCGCGGTCTCTGCAGCCCCCCTGCTTCTCCCACGATCTCCGGCTCCTTCCTGCAGCAGTCACTTCTGCGCGTCCTTCAGAATTTGCCTGATGTGGTGTTTAAATCAGCGGACAAGGGGGGCAATGTAGTAATATGGCCTAAAAAACTCTATGAGGCAGAGGCTTTTCGCCAATTAGAAAATGGTATCTGCTATAAGAGGCTTACGTGTAACCCCTTGTCCGCCTATTCTGCCCAATTACATACTATTATCAACAGGGCTAAAGATGAGTGATATCTAAGGAGTTGGCAGCGGCATTGGTGGTATCAGAACCAACTATTCCCACTTTTTACCTGCTGCCAAAAATTCATAAGGACGCGCAGAGGCCCCCTGGTCGGCCTATTATATCTGGACGGGGCAACTATTTGAAGCACGTGAACAGATGGATAGATTCCAAACTCCAGCCTTTAGTGGAAGAATTGCCATCATTCTTGAAGGATACGGGAGAGCTATTAAAGCGGGTAGATGGTCTGCAACTGGATGACGATATGGTGCTGGTGACGGGGGACGTTGAGTCCCTCTACACCAGCATCAGGCATGAAGATGGGATCAGGGCCACTACATTCTTCCTAGGGATGTCCAGCTTACCCGGCAACATTAGGGGACTGATCATTGAATTATTAAAGTTTACTTTAACACATAATTTTTTTTGTGTTTAAGGGGTCTTTCTTCCTGCAGCTCCAGGGAACAGCTATGGGGGCGTCGTTTGCACCAGCCTACGCCAATCTGTTCCTGGGGCTGTGGGAGAGAGACCTCTCCCTGCCAGATCAGGTGTCCCCGATGTGCTGCGTCCTGTCATGGGCGTGGTACATTGATGACATTCTACTGATCTGGCAGGGATCCCATGTGGACCTCCATGCTTTCATGGCATCTCTCAATGATAATGATCGAAACACCTGGATTACTTATAAGTGTGACGCTGCTGCAATTGAATTTTTGGATGTGATGCTTAAAAAAGATAATAAAGGTGAAATACAGACTGATATATATCGTAAACCTACCGTGACAAATATGCTTCTACATGCATCCTCCTCCCATCCGGGTCATATGGTTCAATCTGTCCCCACTGGACAATTTCTGCGGCTTCGACAACTGTGTTCCACAGAGGAAGATTTTTTTAGACAGGCTGAGGATTTAAGGTTGCGTCTACTTGAGCGTGGTTTCAGCAAAAGAATGATTAAGAGAGCCTTTAATAGGGCAAAGTATTCCTCTAGGGATACCCTGTTATATGGTACAAGACCTGATAAAGGCTCGGATAAAGTAAGATTTGTCACCAATTTTCATTCACACTTTTCTCGCATGAGGAAGATTTTGGACAAATCTTGGCATATCCTAAAAGCGGACCCGATCATTTCTAAATTCCTCCCTGATCGGGCCGCCATAGTGGCCAGGAGATCGAGAAACCGTCTGGTCCGTAGTCACTATACGGGTGAAAGGGTGGTGACCTTTTTGGATCAGATGGCTGCACAGTGTGGGAGTGCATCATGTGGACGGTGTGTGGCCTGCCCCAATATGGATCATTGTCAAGATCCCGTCTGGGTTGGAGCCGATGTTACTGCA
>VIAB01035724.1:12289-27032 GCA_009801035.1 Oophaga pumilio
AAACTGTAAACTCCATACTTCATGAGAGTGCATGAAGTTATAGAAAAACAGTGAATTTGAATTAATCTGATTGTCTGGGGTAATGCATTCTAGAGAGCTGGTGCAGCACAAGAAAAATCTTGGAGATTGGAGTGGGAGACTTGGATTATACATGACATTAGCCTTAGACAAATGACAGATGACGTATGAGATTTAGGGCGGCAAAACACAGTGGAGAGTTTTGTGGATGAGAATTATAAATTTATAAAGCTGAGTGAATTAGTGAAAATGAAGCAGATTGCATCAGTTTCCAGTGAGAAATGTGCTTTGCATCAAATTAATTGTGAAATAAATCCACCTGGAAGGGGTAAAAAAAAACCCTCTTTTATTCACTTCTTTCAGTCCCCCCTATACCTCTCCCAATGCTAGTAGCCCTCCAATCAGCTCCTCTGTCTTCTCTCTTTGGACTCCTATCTTTTCTTTACAATCCTCTAGCTTTGCTTTTCTTCTCCAGTCCCCATACCATCACATCAGCTGTGCACCCTAGTAAAACACAGCAGCACTGGAAGCCTGGAAAGAGAAGATAGAGGAGAGAGGAGTCAATTAGAAGACTAGCAGCAGCTGGAGAAGTATGGGGACCGCTGAGTAGAGGGGAGTATAATTTTTTTAATGCTTTCTTGACCCTCATATTTCAGCATAAAAGAGGCCGGTTGAACGAAAGGCAAAATAAAAAAAGAATAGAATTTTAGTAAATCTAAATTTTTGTGGACATTGCACTGAATTTGATTTTCTATAAATTGATTTATTTAGTTCTATAAGTTTATTTTGGATTCTATCGTGACTGATCAACCAATGCAGGGACTGGCACTGGTTAGAGGCATTAATGTCTCTGCAATGATTTAAAAAGAAGAGTTTTTGTGCGGAAGCTGATAAGTAATGAGCTACAGAAATCAAGACTAGAATAAATCAAAGCAGCTTTCGGACTTGGGCCTACCAGGGAAAATCATTCTTGGGGCCCACTATGTAGCTAGAAAGAAATAAATATAAGACCACGTGCGGTAAAACACGCTAATATCAGGGTATAATATAAGGTAGTACAAGTCTTAATTATATAGCAGGAGTTGGGGTAGCCCCCTCATAGAATGTAATGTAGCCCACTCATAGAATATAATGCAGCCCCCCTTATAGAATATAATGTAGCCCCCTCATAGAATATAAAGTAGCCCCCTCATATAGTATAATGCAGCCCCCTCATAGAATATAATGTAGCCCCCCTCATATAATTAATGCAGCCCTCATATAATATAATGCAGCTCCCCATAGAATATAATGTAGCCCCCTCATAGGGTATAATGCAGCCCCCTCATATAGTATAATGTATCCCCCCACAGAATATAATGTAGCCCCCTCAGAGTATAATGCAGCCCCCCACAGAATATAATGCTACCCCCTCATAGGGTATAATGCACCCCCTCATAGGGTACAATGCAGCCCCCTCATAGGGTATAATGCTCCCCCCTCATAGGGTATAATGCACCCCCTCATAGGGTATAATGCAGACCCTTCATAGCGTATAATGCAGCCCCCTCATAGGGTATAATTCTGCCTGCTCATAGGGTATAATGCACCCCCCTCATAGGGTATAATGCTGCCCCCTCATAGGGTATCAGGCACCACCCTCATAGGGTATAATGCACCCTCCCCATTGGGTAGAATTAACCCCCTCATAGGGTATAATGCAGCCCCCTCATAGGGTATATTGCACCCCCCTCATAGAGTATAAAACAGCCCCCCTCAGAGGGTATAATTCACCCATCACATAGGGTATAATACTGTCCCCTCATAGGGTATAATGCTGCCCCCTCATAGGGTATAATGCTTCTCCCTCATAAGGTATAATGCACCCCCTCATAGGGTATAATGTAACCAGGACTCACTGTTATAAACATATATAAAAAAAAACCCACAAAACTCACCTCTCCTCCTCGTTCCTACATTGATTCCGGCTCTGCTCCGGTCTCAGCAGCTGCACTGCAGTCTGCCCGGCACACAGTGGGTACACGGTGAAGTGATGTGATCGCGCACCCGCAGTGTCAGAGGCAGAGGGGACTGATGGGAGAGGGAATGTCATTTGATGCTCTCTCCTCCATTATTGCTTTCAACTGTATGGGCATCTATGAACACTGCCCGCTATTAAAGTGAAATGAATATTCACCCCTCTCCACACCAATGAGGGCAAGGGGAAGAGTGAATATTCATTTCTCTTTAGCAGCAGGGACAGGCTTTAGCTGCAGCAGCTGGCTTCTGCCTCCTGTCACCCGCTGCCTCTCTGCTGGCACCGGGGGCCTCCATAGCAGCTGCGTGGTGTGCTGCTATTAGCGACACGCCACTGGCTTGGGGCCCTGGAGCAGCGGGGGCACCTAGGAAGCTGCTGAATATGTATGCCCGCAGGTGTCAGTGCTTGGGCCCACCGGAGAATCCTCCGGTTCTTCGGTGGGCCAGTCCGACCCTGAATCAAAGTTACAGTACCAGTTTTCAGAGTTTCTATGGCAAGAAAAGAACAGATTCTGAAGATATTTTTAAGGTGAAGTGATTAAATGCACTTTGCTAAATAAATGTACAGGTGAATCTCACAAAATTATAATATCATTAAAAACTTCATTTATTTCAGTTCTTCAATACAAAAAGTGAAACTCATATATTATATAGAGTCATTACAAACAGAGTGATCTATTTCAAGTGTTTATTTCTGTTAATGTTGATGATTATGGCTTACAGCCAATGAAAACCCAAAAGTCTTTATCTCAGTAAATTAGAATACTTTGTATCACCAGCTTGAAAAAATGATTTTAAAATTTGAAATATTGGCCTACTGAAATGTATGTTCAGTAAATGCACTCAATACTTGGTAAGGGCTACTTTGGCATCAATTACTGCATCAATGTGGCATGGCATGGAGGAAATAAGTCTGTGGCACTGCTGAGGTGTTATGGAAGCCCATGTTGCTTTGATAGCAGCCTTCAGCTCGTCTGCATTGTTGGGTCTGGTGTCTCTCATCTTTTTCTTGACAATACCCCATAGATTCTCTATGGCTTTAAGGTCAGACGAGTTTGCTCGCCAATTAAGCACAGTGAAACTGTTGTTTTTAAACCAGGAATTGGTTCTTTTGGCAATGTGGACAGGTGCCAAGTCCTGCTGGAGAATGAAATTTCCATCTCCAGTAAGCTTGTCGGCAGAGGGAAGCATAAACTGCTCTAAAAATTCTTGGTAGACGGCTGTACTGACTTTGGTCTTGAAAGAACACAGTGGACCTACACCAGCAGATGACATGGCTCCCAAAACCATCAATGATTGTGGATACTTCTGACTAGACCTTTGAAATCAAGGTCCCAGGGTCTGGAGGAAGAGTGGAGAGACTGACAATCCAGGCTGTTTAAGGTCTAGTGTGAAGTATCCACAATCATTGATGGTTTGGGGAGCCATACCATTAGCTAGTGTAGGTCCACTGTGTTTTATCAAGACCAAAGTCAGCGCCGTCTACCAGGAAATTTTAGAGCACTTCATGCTTCCCTCTGCCGACAAGCTTTTAGGAGTTGGAAATTTCTTTCTTTAGCAGTACTTGGCACCTGTCCACACTGCCAAAAGTACCAATACCTGGTTTACAAACAACATTATTACTGTGCTTGATTGGCCAGCAAACTCGCCTGACCTTAACCCCATAGATAATCTATGGGGTATTGTAAAGAGGAAGATGAGAGACACCAGACCCAACAATGCAGATAAGCTGAATGCTGCTATCAAAGCAACCTGGGCTTCCATAACACCTCAGCAGTGCCACAGGCTGATTGCCTCCATGCCTCACCGCAAGGATGTAGTAATTGATGCCAAAGGAGCCCTGACCAAGTATTGAGTGCATTTGCTGACCATACATTTCAGTAGGCCAACATTTCAGATTTTAAAATCATTTTTTCAAGCTGATGTTATGAAGTATTCTAATTTACTGAGATAATGACGTTTGGGTTTTCATTGGCTGTAAGCCATAATCATCAACATGAACAGAAATAAACACGTGAAATAGATCACTCTGTAATGACTCTATCTAATTTATGAGTTTCACTTTCTGTATTAAAGAACTGAAATAACTTTTTGATGATATTCTAATTTTGTGAGATGCACCTGAATATAACATAAAGAAACCACTAACTTTGGATTTATTGCTTTAGTACAATTAAAATAACCAAATGTTACTCAGATCTTTTGCTCCAGACACATGCTCTGACAAGAGGTTTTTCAATATAGGTAGCACTATAAAGAGCACTTAGCTTTGGAGGTCCCACCTGGGGTCTATCAATGAGAATTAAGTAGTGCTTTGTTTCCCCTGTAATGCCACTGCAGGAAAATTGAATATTTTCTAATGGATTTTCAGACAGGTTACAGCAGGTTACAGCATTGGAACACTATGATACTCATTTTTTCTGGGGACCAGTATAACAGAAAGTGATTGTTGGAAGTGGACAACCCTTTATACTGTGACTGCTTTGGCTAATCCCACTTTGCTATTTTTTTTTACCAAGTGAAGCTAGACTTCTGGCGTACTGCTTGAGGAGCTCAGAGGTCATCATAAAGTTTGGAGGGCTGTGGGTGCCATATTACTGTGTTGGAGGACATTTTTGTTTGGAGGGCTGTGAGGCCATTAAACTGTGTAGGGGGACTGTATTCTAGGTTATCAACTCTTTGGAGGTGTTTAGACACTGTGAGGCAATCATACTGCGTATGGGAGACTGTGAGGGCATCATAATGCTTTGTTTTATGGGGACATCATACTGTGTGTGTGGGGAGGTTGTAGAATCCATCATATCGGCATGTGGGGACATCATACTGTGTATGGGAAGGCTGTGCAGTGGTGGCATCATACTGTGTGTGGGAGGGCTGTGGGGACCTTCATACTTGGATGTGGGGACATTTTACCATGTGTGGGAAGTCTGTGGGGCCATAAAACTGAGTGTTTGTAGGGAGGGCTGTGGGGTCCATCATACTTGCATGTGATTACATCATACTGTTTCTGGAAAAGCTATGGGAGACATCATACTTTATGCGTGGAGCTGTTGTGGTATAAAGGCTAAATATCAAGAGACGAATGATTTATAAACTTTATAAAAAACAGTAAATTATATGGTTTTGATTAGCTGCTACTGATAATAATACATTACAATCAACACTATCGTAACATGTATTAACAGTATTATCAAGTCAACAGAATTAAAGCACCACTCCAGATTTTTTTTTTCAATTTCTTTATTATGGATCACATATGTAAGTGTACAGCATGTGGTTGCATACTCACCGTTCAGCGATTTTGTTTTAGCCCCACTCTGGCATCAAGTAATGGCTTTTGTGACCCACCGGATCACTGTGTATTCCGGAGGTCACTTTTCTTAATACAAGTCTATGGGACTCAAAATCAGCTACAGAATATGGTTCAAAATTTCCAAAGACTTGTAGAGAGATTGAGAAGATGTTAAAAAATTACCTCCACTTCTCACTGCAAGAGCTGTGTGATTTTGGCTGTTACAACTGCAATCACGTGATGAAGACCAAAGAGGAGAAGCTGATCATGTGATCAACAAGGAAAATTGGGACAAAAAATATAAAGATAAAATACCTATATTAACAAAAAGTGGTAGGAGGCACCACCACATACAAATGGTGCCAGAACAATTAATAAAAAGAAAACTTGATTATCCACAATTAAAATTATTGTAAAAACCAAGTCACTACGTAATATATAAATGATGTATATCAATCTGAATGTGTATCACGAATAGTATATTTGTGCTACATTTTCAACAGGTATATCCCAAGCCTAGACAGCATGTGCCCTGTAATGGCAATGCAAGAAAACAGGGACTGAAACAACCAAGAAACAGATTAGCAAAAGGTATATATATGTGTGGGGGTCAGGGTGTATGTGCTCCTTGAATGGAGATAAATAGTAATTATATGGAAGCATCAGCCATGTTGTGCCCAGGATATTAGAGGCAGTTAAGAATAGCTCATGAATACAAATTAGTTAGAACACAGTTCCTATGAGACCTGGGATGTAATAAAGGTGAGGTAAGTTAACTGAGTGGATGGTGGCTCAAGTGCGGCACACACCCCGACGCGCGTTTCGGACGGTGTCCTACTTCTGGGGTTGATGTCATAGTGGAGCTGAAACTGGGTGCAGATGGCTACCGGTGAGTATGTAACTACAAGTATTACACTCACATATATGATAGCTAACAAAAACAAAACACAAAACGCTACAATGGTGCTTAAATTCTGGTCAATAATAAGCTCCAGCATTAATATCAATATATAATAGTAATATGTTAATATTAATATCAAGCAGAATTAATTTCAGCCTAGTAGTCTGTTCCTCCACAACAGTCATGGACTTAATGTGACCCCTCAGAAAAATTACTTGTCCACCCCTGCTCTGTATAACTGACCCCTACACTTCATATGTGTTTGATTCTTATTCCCCAGCATAAAAATATCTAGAAAAAAATGTTATAAACTAAGATTGTTATCAGCATAGTATTAGTTATACTATAGAATTCTACTCAAACAATATAATAAAAATATAGGGCAACTTTTCATTTTTATTAACTTTTGCAGCGAGCTCTCAGGTTACTACCACATAATATAATTTTGGCAAATGCATAAAGCTTCAGAGTACATGCTGATGCCAAATATGAAGAAATGTGGACACTTACAGTTCATTATTTTCTATCTGGAACGTCCTAAAAGTTAACTCAAAGTTTCCCTTGCTGATTTCTAAATATGTAGGGACAGGAGCTTCAAATTATGTCACTCATTTTGTAGCATAAATCCATAAATAAATGTATTGCATGCGCCATCGCAACAAAAGTTATGTGCTGTCATCCTCCCAAGGTGGGATTTCTCATTCATTGTTTATTACCAACCAGAGCAATTATCTTCGAACAACACATTGCAAAGTTTGAAGATGTTCTGAGATGCAAAACCTCAGGGATATCAGGAAATACTGATACTGGGCATCTGTAGTAGAGAAATTAATGGGACATCTCCTGAAAAACAGAATAATTGATCACCTAGAAACTAACAATGTTGAATCAAGGTGGTAGCTTGGAATTTAAATTTGGTCATCTCCAGCAGTCCCATAGAATGGAGTGGAGATATGCATGTACTGCCATTGCTTCAATCAAATGTTGCACCTCAGAGCTATGTTCTCAGGATATGCATGGATCCAAGCAGACATCAGTAAGATCCTGTGGACAGATGATAACTTGGTAAATCGGCACAGAATGACTAGTCAAACCAAGTACAGACACTCGGTGCACCCTTGATGTGGCCAAACAGTTAAGTGCACCTTCCCACCCACTTGTTTTCCCCTCTATCGCCATCTCCACTCTTCTTTGATTGACAGCTCTGGCTTTTTAGAGTCAAGAAAAAGCAGAGATAGCTAGAATATAAGTATTTGGGAAGTTGCACTTAAATGTTTGGCCATGTCAAGGGTGCACTGAGTGTCCGTACTTGGTTTGAACAAACATTTTGTTTTTAATTTATCAAATAGTTCCACTTATTTTCAGTTTCCTAGTTAGACTAGTTACAAGTGATGACCACAACGATCCGCAAACAAGCAAACCGAGTCTACCAAATCTTTTCTTATGTCACTTAGAAAAATATAGTTAAAAATAGGTAGTAGAACAAAACCTTATCAAAGGATGGAGCCAGGATGGGGGACAATATTACAGGATAGGTGACATTAGTACAGGATGATGGCCAGGACAAGGGACATTATTACAGGATGGAGGCCAGGACAAGGGACATTATTACAGGATGGAGGTCAAAATAAAGGAGATAATTACAGGATGGAGGCCAGGACAAGGGACATTTTTACAGGATGGGGGCCAGGACAAGGGACATTATTACATGATGGAGTATGTTAATATAGGGCCCTATGGATTTGACCCACATGCTGTTGTGAGGCTGGTCCAGATTTTGCTTTAAGGCTCTATTTATGACCATAAGAGAAGTAAACTGATCTCTCCCCAAACGTAAAACACAAGATATCTATCAAAAAGGTGCATACCCTGTGGATGAAGTGGCACAAAAGTGCTATAAATATGGCCTTCTGCTCTAAAAACACTGTTTTAAACATATTTACACAAGAAAACAGCCATAAATATAATACTAAATTTGCACCAGCTATGACCTGATCTACTGCTTTCTTCTTACTTTGAGTATTTCATCAATTTGGTAAATCTGATATTTTCCATCAACAAAAACAATTTGTTTCTGCTCCACCATTCGACCATATATTAAAATTGCTGGGACCTGACTAGCTCCTACTGAGAAAAAAGCCTCAGTAAGGAAAAGAAAAAACATGTTTTTGCAATCATCCTCCAGTATATACCACACAGCATCACGGATTACAGTGGAGCTCTCCACGTGCTGTTGAAAGATCTGCAATGTGCGTCTGAATCAGGGAGCTGTGCTTTCTATAAGCTTAATGAGATCAAGATGAGCCAGTATATTATATGTGCACGCAGAACATCTATCTGTGTAAAGGAAATGTTCTTGGACGTAGATAAAAGATGGGAAGAAGATGTAGTTACTGTTTCTTGTGCATTCCAAACAAAGGGCGTAAGAGGACAACTACCCACAAATCAGCGGGATCTACATTATGACAATTATTGGCGCTATATAATTAGAAACGCTTTTATTTCATTTCAACATTATGCCCTAACCATATTGTAAAAAACATTCAAAGTGTAGCATAAAACAGCTGTCATTACTAATCCATAATAATAGCAGTACAGTTCACTATGCTATAAAGAATTAACCATTTACGGCACCTTTTTGCAGTTTTGCACACCTTAATATTAAGATTTTTTAAAGCCGAAACCTAAGTGGTGCCTAATTGAAGAAGAAATGTAATAAGGAACCTAGAATTCTCTCATTTGGCCACCATTCTTCTCAACCATAAAGGGCCATCTAAAGGTAAAAAAATAGTCAACTTACCTCTCACCTTTCCAGGTCCTCCGATCCTCACCATTACCTGACCGGTAATCGCAGCATCTTCTTATCATCGCCAGTCGTGCTCGATGGTTATGCGCATGCGCAAGCAAGGTTGGGGAACACATTGTGTTTCACACCCTTCCACAGAATCCACCAAACCTTATGTGAGGGGCCCAGGAATTTCACATGAACAGGCGAATTCAAAATTTGTCTGATTCTCTCATTTTATAGTAATAATACATTGGGATCACAGGATTTTATCTTTTTGTACATCTTAGAATCTTATTTGCTTTTGCGGCTGCTGCCTGACATTGAGTACTGCTGCTCAACTTACATGTGACCAGAATACCCAAGTCCTTTGAATCTGTAATCCCGATTATATTTCCATTTAATACATTTGCAGCAATGTGAATTGCTGCATCATAGTTGCATCTCTTTACATTTATCTATATATATAAAGTTGAGTGTATGTATGTATGTGTGTGTGTATGTATCAAGCTACGCCCACTCCACAGTGTCCTGCCTACTCCGCATAGCCACAGGTAAAGAGCCCCTTGTCCAGGGATACTCGACAATAGTTGTGACACACAGCTAGGCCTCACATACATTACACACACAGCTCTGCTGCAGGGACCCTCTGATCCCATGTAAACGGGGTTACTATACTTCCCCCAATGATGTGATATAAGATCCTTCTCTGTGACATGAGCTGACACTTCTGCTCCAGCACCAGCACAGCCCTGCATCTGACTCCTCCTCCCAAGCATGTGACTGGTCACATGGTCGTGATATCATCACAGGTCCTTTAGTTGCCCAGGATTTCGCATCTACCGAGAGTTCAGAAAGGGAAGAGAGGAAAAATGCAGCAGGCAGCGCGGGGTGGTGCCATGCTCACTGGCAGCAATGACGGCCCCTCTCCGGAGTTTCACTCTGTCCGCGCTGCTCGCCACCACCAATGTGCTGATTGGGACCTTAAGCACAGAAACTCTACGGACCCGGGATTGGATCTGTGCACCTGGTGCTGGCCTGGCAGGAAGGAGGAAAGAAGAAACCCACCACACACAGGTGGAACACCAACATTATCTACGCCAGCAGGAAGAGGCGCAAACCTGTGCAGAAGGCATAAGTCACCCCTGTGCCCCGCTACGGGTCCCAGCAGGCCTAATACCGGTGGTGTGCGGCACCTACAGCCATGGGATTACATGTCAGTGTGTGCCCAGGCATTCAGTGTTTAATAGGAACGACCTGAGAGCGGCAGAGGGGCACTGCTGGCATGGAGGGGATGGGATAGTGCTGGCATGAAGGGGATGGGGCAGTGCGGGCATGGAGGGGACAGGGCAGTGCTGGCATGAAGGGGATGGGGCAGTGCTGTCATGGAGGGGACCGGGCAGCGCTGTCTGCCCAGTGACACTGCCTGCCACTGTGTGTATATCTATATATATAAAGCTGAGTGTATGTGTGTGTGTATATATCAAGCCATGCCCGCTCCACAAAGCCCCACCCACTCCGCATAGCCACACTCACTCTACAGGCAAAGACCCATCCACACGGCCCATGTTGTTAGCGCACATGGGCGGAGACACATTCACCTTGAAAGCCACCCTGCAAAACTCACTGGCTGCGACATCCCAGCCACTGCGAGCTACAATAAGGGCCACTGCCTTCAGAGTATCAGTGCACGGCAGGCACAGGCCACATCTAGCTCTGTCTTGACTAGAATGGAGTTGCTCATGTGAGGCATGACGTCAAGGGAAAGGGAGGAGCCTCATGGATTACACCGCTGTGCTCATAACAGGAAGTTGCTGTGTGGTGCTGCAGAAGTAGGCTGTGTATACAATGCGCTATTTTGCAATTAGTGCAATTTCTCTCGGGATCAAGTGTTTCCAATTGTATATGGAAAAGGAGTGTGAGGTGCTGCCGGAGGAGGTGACTATAAAGGAGAAAATCTGTGCTGCAGTAAAATGCTGTGTATAAAGGAGGAGCGTGAGGTGCAGGAAGAGGCTGTGTAAAAAGAAGGAGCATGAGGTGCAAGAGGAATAAGGCCCCTTAACTGCTGCCATTATTTGTTATAACTAACCACAGTTAATTACTATGCCTGGGCAACGCCGGGCTCCTCAGCTAGTCAATATTAAAGTTCATCTGCCATGTTTTTTCTCATGCAGACGTCTTATCCAAATCATTCTGAATTACACAGTCTTGCATGGTATTTATTATCCTACAATAAATTGACGACAGCTGCGCTCACATATTGTGCCATGGTGCACTATTTTTGCCTTAACCACAGTAAAAAAAAACAATAATTGTTGAGATTTCCAAAAATCGCAGCAAAAACATTGCAGTTTTCCCACAATTAGAAAAAATTATTTTGGAACTCATGGGTCATGTGAAGCGCCTAAGACTATCTGGTGCATTGGAGTATAAAGAAGATTGATTAAAAAGTTGGTGTAAGTGCCTCCAGGGATCCTCACTGTCTCATTGTTTTCAATGTTTGTATTATATTGTGGTCTAAGCAGTAACGCATCTGCTTGTGGAGAGTAGCATACTTGACATGCCAGTGTAAGGAGACTTAAAGGCCATGAAATGCTTTTCTGGTAAATTAAATATGCAAATTGCCTCTATAGAGAGGAAGAGGACTTGAACTCTGGCACCCCCTATTGGAAGCAACAATCCTAAAAGTCAATATCAACCCTTTAATGAGTCATGTTATATGACTTAAGGGTATGCCACACTAGACAGCGTCGCTAACGAGATCGCTAAAAAACGTCACTATTTAGCAATCCCGTTAGCGACGTTGTTGTGTGCGGCATCTAGCGACGACGTGGCCCCTGCTGAGATCCTGCTGTGATCTCGTTCGTCGCTGACATCGTTCCGGACCCTATTTTTATCGTCGGCGTCCCGCTGGTAAGTATATATCGCTGAGTGTGGCACCTTTTTTTTAGCGATTTAGTGTTATTTTTGTACCTCTAAAGTCGTTAAGGAGATCGCTAACCGCGATAGCGTCCTTAACGACATCGCTAAATTTGGCCGCCACTAGCGATATTGAAACGATCCCGCTAGCGATCGCATTAGTATGCGTCGTTATCGTGATCGCTAGCGGGATCGTGTAGTGTGGCAGTACCTTTAGGAAAAAAAGCCAAACCAGAATCTATTCTCTTTAAACACATGACAGAGGCTCTTTAAGCTTACACAATTTATGCTCAGTGGCAAATGGAATGTCATACAGAATTTTTAAATTGGCACAGCTGACATTAATCTGAAGAACATGTCCTGTTTGCCGTGTTGGTTTTAGTGCTTCAGATATTTTACGATTTTGATTAAAAAAATAATAAACTTAAATTTCAGGTTAATTTTCTTAATAAAGTGTGTATACATTTAGAAAAACATTATTTAAGGTCAATATATTATTTGTGTTCTGTATTTTTCATAAGGTGTCCCTTTGGTAGGCTCCAGCTATAATTTTCAGCTTTCTCTGAGCTAGTAAGTGAAGACTAGCTGTTATGTCATCTCAAATACACAGTACACAGAGACACAATCAGAAGCAGCAAAATGGAGAGCATTATACAGCAGTACTGAGCAGAGCAGTTGGGAATCCAGATCTGGATTGGTTGAGGCTTACCAGAAGCTACTTCATGATCTACCTGTCTCTCACTTTGCTCATTACCCCACCTCCAATTAGAGCAGACTTTAATAAGAACTGTAATCTGGTAATTCAGAAAATGGTCAGTCAGTCTTGGCCAAGATGTACTTTAGTAGTTTTTTAGAGTGCATTATGAGTTCAGGAGACAGAGGGGAGGAGAGGAAGTGGCTCATAAATGGAGAAAGAAACAGAATCTCTCATGATGAGACATATTACAAAGTTACTTATTGATTTATACAAAATTTGTTTGTGATTTTGACAATTGTAGAGCATGTATGTATGTGTGTGAAGCTAAAGGCCCCGTCTCACATAGCGAGATTGCTAGCGAGATTGCTGCTAAACAGTGATCTCAGCAGCGATCTCGCTATGTCTGACACGTACCAGCGATCAGGCCCCTGCTGTGAATCGCTGGTCATGTCAGAAATGCCAGGACTTTTTTTTGATCGCTGGCCAGCACGCATCGCTGCGTGTGACAGGCAGGAGACCAGCGATCAGCTGGTAACCAAGGTACACTTTGGGTTTCCAGGCGCGGTGCTGTACCTGGAAACCCGATGTGTACGTTGGATACCAGAGCGCTGCTGCAGGGGAGCTGGTAACCAAGGTACACAGCGGGTTTCCAGGCACCGCGCAGCACCTGGAAACCCGAAGTGTACCTTGGTTACCAGCTCCCTGCATCAGCAACTTTACCCGCAGTGTCGCTGTCCTGATCGCTGACTGAGCTGCCTGTTTGGCAGATCAGCAGCGATCATGTAGCGACACACCAGCAATCCTGATCGTTGTCGGGATCGTTGTTGTGTCGCTATGTGAGACGGGGCCCTGAGTGTGTGAGTGATTGTGTATGTGTCAGCATACGTAAGATGTTTTTACACGTCTTTATGATTAGTGTTAATTAAATGGGCTTCTTGTCACTGAGTTTACTCAGTGAGTGTTATTATTAACATGTACATGAGACTGGGTGTCCAAATGAGTGAATTCAAGCTATCAGATTATGAGCATACTCCCATCTTTGGCCATCACGGGGTTATCGAGTATTTGGAAACCCAACACTCTCATGATCTTGAATATATTTTAGATCTTTTCCATTCTTCTTTATAAATATGTTTCTATTGAGCTGTTCCTTTTTCATAAAGACTGAATTGTGTTTTATATTTTTCCAGCTACTGTAACTGCCTCTCTATTCCCCACAGTAATTCATCAAGAGTAGGACGGCTGTCAGCTTGGATGTATCACAGGTCACCTTAGGCCTAGACCTCTATCTTGATAATATTAGGTAAGTGCTCAATCTAATTTCAAATTGAAACTTTGTTTAGAGCATGAAGGCAATATGAAATCTCACACTTCAGTGGCTTTGCTCAGGATGATCAATCAGTTGCATGTTTGGCTACACATAATTTATTTGATAAACTACCTAAATCTGTGGAGTAAATATTTCTTAAATTCTGTAACAATGTATATGTTATATGATAGTATTCTGGCTAATCGGAGCTCTGAGGAAAATAAAACCCTATATTACATGTGAAGACATATTCAGAATAGAAGTTCTAGGGAAAATGTGATCGCATTTCTAGGCTAGGCTTCATGATGAAAGCTCCAGAGAACATGTGACCTCCATATCCATGCTAGAACTCTCGCGATAGAAGCTCTTGAATACATCAGATATCACATTCTTGGAAATCCCCCCCCATAACACATACTAGTCTTGTATGTTATGGAAACTTCATGATGAAAGCTCTATAGCAGATAGGAGAACACTATACAGTTTGGTCTAATTAATGATGAAAGCTACAGGAAACAGAACGCTCACTTTGCCAGAGTTCTTGAAGAAAGTTCTAGAATACTTCAGATCTAATATCACATAGTTGTCTACATCCCTTCATACTTCATCTTCTCCCCTCTGCACTTGTCTGTCATTGTTAGATTGTTAACTGTAATTTATATTTGTGTTTGGTATGTAATTTCTTCTCATGTACAGCACCATGGAATCAATGGTACTCTTAAAATAATAATAATGATGGAAAAACAAGCCTGAAATATGGAACCTCATGTCTAGTGTTGAGCGATACGATACTGCAAGTATCGGGT
>VIAB01035736.1:12352-27021 GCA_009801035.1 Oophaga pumilio
TTTTGATTTTTTTAAAAAAAATCATGATTTTTATCCACCCTGTTAACAAAGTCACCCTTTGAACCCTTACAAGATGTGTCGGACAAAATATTGACACTTAAAACAGTGATTTTGGTAACCCTGACATCGGCACGTTGGGTCAGTGATTTGCAGGCCCTATCAATTATTCGTCCCTTTATGCAGGTATTAGAGGATAGAGTCATGTTGAGATCTGATCCAGCATATCTCCCCAATGTGGCCTCCAAATTTCATAGGAGTCATGTAGTTCTTCCCTCTTTCTTCAGTGAACCAAGTTCTGAAGAAGAACAGACACTTCACACCTTAAATGGCAGGAGAGCTCTGGTTCAGTACTTAAGGGTATGCCACACTAAACAGCGTCGCTAACGAGATCGCTAAAATACGTCACTATTTAGCGATCTTGTTCGTGACGCTAACGTGTGTGGCATGTAGCAACGACGTGGCCCCTGCTGTGATCTCGCTGATCGTTCACTAGAGTTCTGGACCGTATTTAGATCGTTGGCGTCCCGCTGGTGAGCCTATATCGCTGTGTCTGGCACCTTTTGTGAGCGATGTGCGCTGTTTTTTACATCGCAATGACCGTTAAAGTCGTTAATGAGATCGCTAACCGCTTATGCGTCGTTAACGAGATCACTAAGTGTGGCAGCTACTAGCGACATTAAAACGATCACAAAAACGATCTCATTAGCTTGCGTCGTTATTGAGATCGCTAACGAGATCACTAAGTGTGGCAGTACCTTTAGACAGAACTAGGCAGAGTAGAAGAGATAAGGCCTTCTTCCTGTTTCCCTGAAAGGACACGAATGAGTGTAGTGTCACAAAAGGGACTCTAGCTAGATGGATAAGGGACGCCATTAGCTTAGCCTACACCTCTAGTGGAAGACCAGTTCCTGGAGATCTGAGGGCCCATTCCACCAAGGCCGTGACGACCTCCTGGGCCGAGAGAGCAGAGGTGTCCATCGAAGAAATATGTAAGGCAGCCACATGGTCTTCCCCTACTACCTTCTATAGACACTATTGTCTCAATCCATCCTCCTATGCTGACCTGTCGTTTGGGAGGAAGGTATTGCAAGTGGCAATCCCTCCCTAGGGTGCTTTAGTCTTTATAAATCTCTCACGTGGTGCTGTCATGGGAGAAGGGAAAAAATCTAAGTCACTTACGGTTAATGGGATTTTACAGAGCCCATGACAGCACCCTTATATTCCCTCCCTCGCTTTCTCACTTACGGTGTGCACTATTAGGGGTGTTAAGAAAAATGTGTTTGGTGGAGGTTGTGCTGTCTGGTTTCAGAGCAGGAGATGACCTCCAAACTGATGCGGAGAAGAGGTACCGCCTTTTCATTTAGTAGGTTTCCTGTCCTGGTGGGCGGATACCCTCTCTCACATTAAGCTGTCATGGGCTCTGTAAAATCCCGTTAAGGGTAAGTAACTTAGATTTTCCTTGATGTCTGCTGCATTGCCGATATGTATATGGTGTCTCTGGGAATGTCTAAGCACTTCCAAGCCTAGGCCTCCCTGCCTGTATTCCCTACCCAGCCCTACCCTCCTCTATTTGATGGACAGCTCACTGCTTGTGCAATCAAGCCAGTGAGCTGTCAGTCAAGCAAAGTAAGGTGGAGCTGGGCAGGTAATACAAGCAGGGAGGCCTAGGCTTGGAAGTGCTTTGACATTCCTTGAACAGTGTTTACCCCTGGTCAAATCTTTGGCAAGAGTGGTAGTTTTCCAAATCCTAATGCTGTGTAATGCATGCACAGTTAAGATTCAGCTCTGCTTGCCAACAGGCATCATGGGGCTAAAAGTATGTGATTTGTATACTTGGATTCATGTATTAACTAGAGTCTCAGCTGCATCTCAAATTGTTCTGTTGAGAGACACCACTGACACTCTAGTCGGCATGTGACCGCAGCTACGGAAATGGCATGACTGTTGAGCTAAATCCTAATGGTGTGTGCAGCAGACCAAAATAATTTTAACATCTAGTGATCAAATTGTGCAGGTAGATTGAAAAGCTGGATAGGGATGTTACCTTACTGCCCAAACGTTATCCCAGTTCTATAATCCTGTACACTGAGGAATGTTGGAAACGGTTGTGACCAGTCATGTTTAGTAAATGCTGCGATTGTACTGTACAATACAGTTTTCAATTTCATAATCCCCCGCGAGGTATCGCATCTCTAGCCACTGTGACCGACCTTCGTATTAGTCATTCATACATTCGTCTCCAACCCTCTTCCACCATGTTCTTTCTTTTTTCAGAGAGGGATCGGCTACAGTTGACTGGTAACGATGATAACCTTTGTCGCATCTGCATGGACGCCGTTATTGACTGTGTTCTCCTGGAGTGCGGCCATATGGTGACCTGCACAAAATGTGGCAAGAGAATGAGCGAATGTCCTATCTGCCGACAGTACGTGGTGCGGGCTGTTCATGTCTTCAAGTCTTAAGCGTCCAGACTCCAGACCAAATAAAATACAAGTGTGTGATGGTTCTATGCCCTGGAGATCAAAGTGTGTTCAAAGAAACCTGGTTATATGTATAATGTTTGAGTGAACTGCTAGATGTGTTTTGTACTAAATTAACAGGTAGGTTTTGTTTATGAGGTTTGGTCAGACTAAATGCATGCGTGTGTTTGTGAATCTGGAATGGATGACTATTCTTATCAATAAAATCGATATACTTGTTGGAAACTGGACTCTGCGCATTCAGAAAGTAGAGATTTAGATTATTTTGTATTCTGCTAGATAAAAAAAAAAAAAAATACTGATTTTTTTTTTTTGTAAGAGGACCACTGTCTTAAAGTGGTTGTCCATTAATCTGACAACCCTCTCTCAATCACCATGTTGCCTTCTTGTAAAATAATGACACTTATTGCTTGTCGCTGTTACAGTATTATCAGCACTGGCTCTGCTGCAGCTCCCGTGACCTTATGTCACATGAACCATGCGGCCAATCAGTGGCCTCTGCACTGTCTCCTCCTTCGGACATCCGGAGGAAGTTAGGATGAGCTGCGGCTGCTCTCACTTCCTCCAGTGTTATCTGATTTGTCCGAAGTAGGAGAACGTGAAGTGGTCGCTGACTGGCAGCATGGATCATGTGACATAGCTTTTTTTTTTTTTTGTCCTCCCCATATCATTATCTATATTTAAAAAAGAAAAATCTAAAATCCTGATTTAAACAACAAAATTTTTATGGCACATTTCCACTGCTCAGACAACCCTTTCTCAATCACTGATTCCCCCAAGTAAAATATTAACAGTATACTCCGGTACCGTTCGAGCAGTGTCGGCACTGGCTCTCCCGAATCTCTCATGACTTATTTTCCTTGGGGAAAACAGTGACTGAGAAGGGGTTGTCCAAGCAGTGGACAATCGGTTTAATGGGAAAGTGCCATCAAAAAATAACATTATTTAAATCAGGTTTTTGTGTGGATTTTGTTTTTTTTCTTAATTTTCCATATTACAATCTACATTTAAAGAAAAAGAGAAACTTGCAATTATGACACTTGTCATTAAATTCATACTTTATATTCTGCACAAATTTCTTTCAGCAAACTCATTATCACAGATACAATTTCAATGAAAGGTAACTCCTCAAGATACAGTAGAAAACACTGGATCCATCAGTCACAATAGATAATGGTCACAGCTAGTCTACTTTCTCTGCCTTAACAATGACCTCTGTCCTATTGAGTATTCGTGCCTACGATGAGTTTTTGGTGAGTTTTCGGCAGGTTATTTTTATGTTCAAAACGCAGCGTCTTACAGCTCCAGCAGAGTGGATGGGATTTATAGAAATTTCCTGCCCATTGTGCTTTTTTATTTGTCGATAACTGACCGGCAGTGCGTATTTCAAATCCGCAACATGTCAATTTCTCTTCCGGGAACATGGCGTTCTATGTGCAGATTTTTCCCATAGACTTGTATTAGATGCAGAAAATCCAAAAGTAGAAAAGGTACATGCATTATTAGTGCATTTCTGTGGCAGAAAAGCATGTAGTCTACATGTAACTATATCAATAAAGTTTTGTCAAAGCCAAATAACCAGGAAATATCAAAAACAAAGCAGCTTTATTTAAAACCTCACATACCAGCAACATCAAAAGCAAATCGTGGGAACGTAGCCTAAATGCTTCAATCGTATGCAATAGTCAAGAGTTATTCTATCGTTGCTATTGTCAATGTGCTTGAAGGGAATATGTGTCTGATATATGGCCTAGTGGCCAGTGTGTAAGGTTTTTTGTAAATTTTGGAGAAGAGTAAAGCTGAGTAAGATCATTTAAAAAAAATAGCCTAAGCTCTGAACATCTCATGGAGCACTGTTCAATCAATCATCCAAGAAGCAAGAGGTATTAAAGGGGTTGTCCAGTACTTTAAATTAACCCCCCAATGAATCCCCCCGGGGCCCCTAATGAATTTTGTAAATGCCTCATGTTGCCTATACTGCCTGTGAGCGGCGCTATCGCTGGCCGCTCACAGGCAGCACATGACCCCCGGCTGCAGCCGGCTCTTGCTTCCGCTGACGTCCCAACAAGTGCTGGCAGCAGCTGGGGGTCCCTCTTCCTCCTGCTGCGCTGGATGCCAGGCTGTGGGCGGGTTTATCCCCCCCGCATCACACCTGGCATTCACCACACGCCCATTCATTGAGAAAGTGCACGGTGGATGCTGAGTGTGATGCGGGGGGTAACCCCGCCCACAACCCAGCAGCCACTGTGAGGACCCAGTGCTGAGTCACGCCTCACTTGTCGTGATGTCAGCGCTGGGTCACGTGCTGCCTGTGAGCGGCCAGCGATAGCACCGCTCACAGGCAGTATAGGCAACATGAGGTATTTACAAAATTCATTAGGGGCCCCGGGGAATACATTGGGGGTTAATTTAAAGTGCTGGACAATCCCTTTAAACAACTGCAAACCTACCAAGACAAGGCTGTCCACCTACACATGCATCCCAAGCAAGGAGAGCACTAATTAGAGAAGCATTCATGAGGCCCATGGTCACTCTGGAGGAGCAGCAGAGATCTACAGCTCAGGTGGGAGAATGTGTCCACAGGACAACTATTATGGCTCACCCACATGTGTATAACTTGTACCAGTGCAATCCAATAAAAAGGGGATTGCATTTGGACCAATGATATTCAATAAGGCAGTGCAGATCTGAGCCATTTTTTCTCAGCTGCATTCGGCATGAGAAAAAAAAAATTGCAGCATGCTGCGCTTTCACTCCAAAATCAGATGGGTGCGAGAAAAAAAATATCAGATACCATAAGGGCCAGCAGTATGGCCTTTGATGTTTACGCATACATTGCAATTCTGTAACATAGGAAACAATGTTCCTGTAAAATGTAAATGATTATTCACTGCTCAGTAAATCGGATTGTACACGGGTGATAAGTGAAAAAAAAAATCGTCCCACTTTTCTGGATGAAAAGCAGACTGATATTTTTAATATGCTTGTGTGACCCCAGCCTTAGTCAAATACTCCACAAATATGGCCTTTATGGAAGAGTGGCAAGAGGAAGGCCATTTTTTAAAAGCAAGCCATAAGACCCTGGTTGCAGTTTGTAAAAAGTCAAGTAGGGAACACCGCTAACATGGAAAAAGGTGCTCTGGTCAGATGAAACCAAAGTCGATCTTTTTGATCTAAATGTAAAATGATGTGTGGTGGAAATCTACCATTGCACATCACCCTGAAAACACCATGCCCTTGTCACACGTGGTGGTGTCATGTTTGGGGATTCTTTTCTTCAGCAGGGACAGGAAAGCTGGTCAGAGTTGATGGGAAGATGGATGGTGCTAAATACAGGGCAATCCTGGACAAAAACCTGTTAGAGGCCGCAAAAAACTTGACAGCGGCATAGGTTCAGGACTGCGACCCTAAACATACTGGCAGAGCTATAATGGAATGGCTTAGATCAGGGTTCCCCAACTCCGGTCCTCAAGGCCCACCAACAGGTCATGCTTTCAGGATTTCCTTTGTATTGCCCAGGTGATACAATTATCACCTGGGCGATACTAAGGAAATCCTGAAAACATGACCTGTTGGTGGGCCTTGAGGACTGGAGTTGAGGAACCCTGGTTTAGAGCAAAGCACATTCCTGTGTGTGAATGGCCCAGTCACAGTCCAGACCTAAATTGCATTGATAATCTGTGGTAAGACTTTAAAATTACTATTCACAGTCACTATCCATCCAATTTTGCTGAGTTAGAGCTACATTGCAAAGAAGAATGGGCAAAAATTTCATCCTGTTAATGTGCAAAGCTGGTAGAGACCTACCCCAAAAGATTTACAGCCATAATTGCAGCGAAAGTTGGTTCTACAAAGTACTGACTCAGGGAGGCTGAATATAAATGCATTTCACAATTTAATATTTTTAACATTGTTAGAAAACCATGTATATTTTCCTTCACACTTCAAAAATACTAGCTTCTTTGTGTTGGGTAAATCACATAAAATCCCAATAAAATACATTCTGGTTTGTGGGCTTAATGTAAACAAATGTGGAAACATTTATGAATACTTCAAGCACTTATGTATAGCTTATTCTCAGGACTGTTTCACACATCAGTCTGTTGTATGTGTACTATTTTTTATTTACCAGATGGTTCACAGACCTATTAGAATCAATGTGCCTTTACCCAACCTCTTTATGTGGAGTTGCAAAAAAGAAAAATTAAGAAGTCTTAGGGTGAGTTTCCACGATCAGGAAACGCTGCGTGTTTGGCGCTGTGCGGTGATGCAGCGCCAAACACGCAGCGTCCAGATGTTACAGCATAGTGGAGGGGATTTCAAGAAATCCCGTCTCCACTATGAGTAACAAAACGCAGGTGGCAGACCTGCGTAAACGGACATGCGGCGCGTCTTTTCAGACCGCAGCATGTCCTCGCGTGCTGCGGCAACAGTGCGTCGCCGCAACATAATTTAACACAGGGCTATGTAGCCCTGCGTTCTTTCCGGAGGTGTCCTGAACACCTCCGGAAATAACGCGCGTCAGAAAGGGGGCGGGGCTTAGACGGAGCGGAGTTTCCGCTCCGTCATATACGCTGTGTTTCCTGATAGTGGAAACACAGCCTTACATTTGATCCATGTTGTAGGCCAATGACCAAAGTTGCCCTTTCAAGTGAATTTTTTTTTCACAAATTCAAAGCGTTTGAATACTATCCAAGTGCTGTCTCTATTCATTGTGTAGTTGACAAAAACAATTTTTTTTTGCATGTGAGAAAATTGGATGACATGCTGATTGGTACGTATCAGTTTTGTACAATAATTAACCCGGGGCACACAACTAAAAATGATAAATTTTTCATACACAAAAAAATTGGAATGCGGCTAAAACCACTTAATTTGTTTGAATACATACAATGCGTTTGAATACATACAATGCTGCAGCAGAAACCCACCACTAGGTGTAGCAAGCTGCTACTTACATTAACGCCTTTACCCCCGAGGGTGGTTTGAGCGTTACTGGCCAGGCCAATTTTTACAATTCTGACCACTGTCCCTTCGCTTCAACGGATGCCACCGATTCTGAGACTGTTTTTCATGACACATTGTACTTCATGATAGTGGTGAAATTTCTTCTATATGACTTGCGTTTGAAAAAAAAAAGAAAACAAATTTGGCAAAAACTTCAGTTTTTAAACTTTGTGATGTAAGGGCATGAAAATTCAGAGATATGTCACTAAACAGTTAATAAAGTAAGATTTTGGGTACTCACCGTAAAATATTTTCCTCTGAGCCTTCATTGGGGGACACACAAAACCATGGGTGTATGCTGCGGTCACTAGGAGGTTGACACTATGCAAACAAAAGGGTTAGCTCATCCCCAGCAGTATATACTCACCAACTGGCAGAAAGCTATTCAGTTAGTGAGAAAGCAGTAGGAGAAGTAGAAAACATAACACCACGAATTTGACAGATAACAGAAACTGATACAATAGTAAGCAAGGGCGGGTGCTGTGTCCCCCAATGAAGGCTTTGAGAAAAAGATTTTACGGTGAGTACCCAAAATCTTACTTTCTCGCTTCATTGGGGGACACAGAAACCATGGGACATCCTAAGGCTAGTTTCACACGAGTGTCGTTGGTCTGCGCACGGCTGCCGCTAAGTTCCGCCCCAGCCACGCCTCCTTCCGGCCGCTCCGCCTATGGGCGCATGACGCTGCATGCGACCTGCGTACCCTATCTTTAGCATTGGGTACGCAGGCCGTACGCAGGTATGCGTTTGCCGGCGCATGCATCCTTTTGACGGTGCGCCGACCTGCGCCTAACGCACCATGTTGCATTTTGGTGCGCTCGGCGCACCGTCAGAAGGACGCATGCGCCAGCAAACGCATGCCTGCGTACCCAGTGCTAAAGATAAAGTACGCAGGTCGCATGCAGCGTCATGCGCCCATAGGCGGAGCGGCCGGGAGGAGGCGCGGCCAGGGGCGGAGCTTAGTGGCGGCCGTGCGCAGACCACCAAAACGCTAGTGTGAAACTAGCCTAGAACAGTCTCAAGTGTGGGAAGAAATATATCAAGTCAAAGCTCATGCCACTGAGGATTGAAGGACCTTCCTACCAAGGTTCGCATCTGATGAAGCACGAGTGTGAACCCTGTAGTAGAACTTGGTAAATGTATGAATGAAATCCTATGTAGCAGCTTTGCAGAGCGCCGAGGACTACGCCTGATGGAGAGCTGCCCAGGAGGCCCTCACCGAACGTGTGGAGTGTGCCGTGATCCTCCGTGGGCGTGCTATACCTCCTGAGACGGTAAGCTTCCAGAACGGTGAAAAGGATTCATCGAGCAATGGTAGACCCTTTCCGTGGACCCTCTGGGATGATGAACAGAGAATCTGAGTACCGGAAAGGCTCAGTCCTGGACAGGTAAACCCATAGGGCTCTCACAAGGTCCAGATTGTTTAGTGACCGCTTTCAGGGTGAGAGACGGACAAAAGGATGGAAGTATGATGTCCTCATTTAGATGAAAACGGGAAACCACCCTAGGAAGAAAGGACGGTACCGAACATAGGACCACCTTGTCCTGGTGAAAAACCAGGTAAGGAGAGAGACGAGAGCATTGCTAGCTCTGAAACCTGTCTATTTGAAGTAATTGCGACCTTCCAGGAAAGGAATATGGAAGAGACCTCATGCAGTGGTTCAAATAGAGACTCCTATAAGACGTCGAGTACCAAATTAAGATCCCAGGGATCCACTGCAGCTGGTAGGGGGGAACAGAGTGAGCAACTCCCTGGATGTTTTGAGCTGTCGGCGATCCGCCAATTCCTTTGGAACAGAATGGACAGAGCCAAAACTTGTCCCTTAATAGAACTAAGGGACTCCAGACCCGACTGCAGAAAGGACAAAATGGATGGGAGGTGAAAAACCATTGGAGCGATCTGGTGAGTCTCACAACCAGCGAAAAAATGCTTTCCATGTCCGGTGGTAGATGCAAGAAGATGAAGGCTTCCTAGCTTTATTCATGGTCTGGATGACCTGATCGGAGAACCCAGCAGACTTCAAAACTGCGGCTTCAACAGCCATGCCGTTAAATTGAGCGACTGAGAACTCTGGTGGAAGAGGGGCCCCTCCAAAAAAAAAAGGTCCGGGAGATCCGGAAGTCTCCACAGCTTGTCCGCTAGTAGGTTTACCAACTCTACCATGGTCTTCGTGGCCAATCTGGGGCGATGAGGATGACGGGAATTCCCTCCGCTTTTATCTTTTTTATGAACCCTGGGGATCAGCGGTAGATGTGGAAATAGGTATGTAAGGGAGAACTGAGCCCAGGGCATCGCTAGTACATCGGATCTGATTGCTAGCGGGTTGCGAGATCTGGATACAAAGTGAGTAACCTTGAGTCTGGACGCCATGAGGTCGACGTCCGGAGTCCCCCATCTAAGACAGATCCTGTGAAAGACTGATTTAGTGAACATTCGCCTGCGACAAGACCCTCTCGGCTGAGAAAGTCTGCCGCCCAGTTTTCGACTCCTGGTATGTGCACCGCGGAAATTGCTGGAACATTCTGCTCGGCCTAAGACAGGATCTGAGCGACCTCTGACATCACTGCCGGACTTCGAGTTCCCCCCTTGATGGTTGACACGCCACCGCTGTGGCATTGTCGGACTGTACTCGAACCGCAAATCCGTGAAGAAGTTCCTCCATGACGAGGATGCCCCTGCTGCGTAGAATGGCCATCACCGTCACCATTATTTTCGTAAAAATTCGGGAGCAGTGGCTAAGCCAAACGGTAATGCTGTGAATTGGCAGTGAAGGAATCTCTGGTGTGGAGAAAAGATAGGAATGTGCAGGTAGGCATCTTGAATGTCCACCAAGCAGAGGAATTCTTCTGGCTCCATGGAGGCTATCATGGATCGAAGGAACTCCATCCTGAAATGGTGCAAGCGCACATATTTGTTTAGTAATTTGAGGTCCAGAATGGGAAGAACTGAGCCACAAACAGGTTTGAATAAAAACCTGAGAAGCGCTCTCGTGTGGGAATGGAGACGATAACGCCAGCCATGAGGAGGTAGTCGACAGCCTTGGAGAAGCCCAGAATGAGGGAGGTATTTGGTGGACAGGACTCGAAATTGAGGGAGAGTAGAAAACTATGTTGTAGCCGTAGGAGATGATGTCTCAGACCCAGGCGTCGTCAACTATGGATAGCCATTCTTCCCGGAACTGAAGGGGATGACCGCCCACCCTGAGAGACTTCCCAGGTGGAGGCGACACTGTTGTGTTTCGGTAGCTGAGGAGGACAGGAACAACAGCAGGGCAGCAGAACACCTGAGATGTTGGTAACTGATGGGTTGCAGATTCCTAAACTAACGACACAACTAGAGGTAGCCGTGGAGCGTTCCTACGTTGATCCTAGACGCCTCATCACAGCCTGAGAGATAACTACACCTAAAGGCAGAAAGATGAAAGCTGTCTGCCCCGGAGCAGATCCCCAAAGAAAATAGGAAGCCCCCAAACATATAATGGCGGTTAGACAAGATGAAAACACAAACATAGGCAGAAAATAGATTGAGCAAACGCTGGGGCCACAAGCTGACTAAATAGGAAAGGAGAGATTACTTTCTGCAACCCAGAAAACCCTACAAAAATCCAACAATTCTGATTACAAAATACTGAGATCACACGATCTCGCCACCCGCTAAATCAGATCTCAGTGTGAACAAAACCAAGCTGCAGCCGCTGATAAAACAGGAAAAAGCAAATGAGCAAACAACAGTGGCTGCAGATAAACTGTGAGGAGCTCAGGCCCCAGGAGGGGGACCTGGCTGACCTCCACAAAAGTGCAGAAAACAATGCAAAAAGCAAGCACAAAAAGAAAAGCAAAAAAATATCTTATCTGAAAGCAGGAGATGCAGGCAAGACTCCAGCAAACTTCCAAATGATCCAGGAACCACAATTGAGACAAGAACAATTGATCACCGGCAACCATCATGGGAGGGAACCTCCCTTACATCAGACCAGTCAGTGAACCCAGATTGCCATTCCTCGCTGAAAGGTTCAGTATTGTCTGTAACCACAAGAGGGAGCCTCTGCTCAGAAACCATCTCTAGCACATTCATAACACGACCCATCATGCTGAGGAAAATCTGTTGGAGCCTGACCTGATTGGCCGGCGTTGAGTAGATCTTGAGCGCCAGGTCAGGGTTAGTTTAAAGGAGGGGCTTTTCCTTTGTTGACGCACCGGAGATTTGTCTTGTCGGGGGTTACTCTGTGGTGGGAACCTCCAAAAGGAGTGAAAGGGAACAGTATGACGGGTCGTACGTTTGGCTCTCTGTTGGGGTAGAGACACTCTTTCCCCCCGTGGCATTGGAGATAATCTTGTCCAGCTCTTCTCCAAAGAGACGAGATCCGTGGAAGGCCTGTGAGGGACTTCTCTGAAGCGGAGTCCACGTTCCACACTTTCAGCCGAAGGACCCTGCAGATAGTGATGTTGCCGGCTGCTATGGCTGAGCAGGCGGCTGCATCGAGAGACACAAACAAGAAGTATTTTTCCTGCGAGGCCGATCTGGTCCGCTAGGTTCGCCAGCTCGTCTAGAGGGAAACCAGAGACTATGCCCTGGCAGAGATGTTTCGCCCAGGCGGAGACTGCCATCGCTACCCAGGTAGCCGCGAAGGATGGACAGAGAAAAAATCCGCAGACTCAAAGGCGGACTTGGCCAGAGATTCAATGTGTCTGTCGGAGGGCTCCTTTAAGGAGGGTCAGAGGAAGTATAGTATTGGTGGCCAGCCGGGAGACGTTGCCCACTTGTTAAGCAGGTCAAGTTCAAAAGGATACAGGACGGGCATGCGTTTTACCTGGAAACGCTTGTCTGGGTGCTGCCATTCCACCGTGAAGATCCAGTTGAACTCGTCGTGGTTGGCAAAGGCACGGGGAGGGCGCTTCATTTTCCTGAAAGACACAATCTGTTCAGAGGGAGAGATCTCAGTCCTTAATGTTAAGTCTCATTAATGGCAACAATTAAACTATCCACTGTGTCATGCAGTTTGGAGACCTGTGGTGAGTCCAGATCTGAATCTGACTCAGAACGTGGGTCTGACTCTAGCGCCTCTGGAGCATCGGATGAGACGGAGATGATGAGCTGGACGGTGAGGTAATGCGGGCGTGCTTTTTGGAACTTCTGTACTTCCTGCGCGGGGAATCCCTTTGGATATGCAAGGGGTTAACAGCCGACGCATCTGAGGGGGGCAATCGTGACCAGCTTGAAGGGGCAGAACTAGGAAGCAGTTCCACAACCAACACAAAAGTGTGAGATACTTGGGTTAGGTCAGCTACCGACTGAGATATGGATGTCACCCGAACAGTAGGGAGCGCACTCTCGTTGCGAGCAGTGGGGGGGCCCGGGGGAAGACATATTAGACGGCCTGCAATTATGGCAGAAGGATGAGGTCTGACCAGAGGGTAATTTCTTGTTATGGGAAGGTGGGAGTGAAGCTCCCTAGGGTTAGACATAGATGAGATAGAGAAAGAGACTGTGCCAGGGGAGCGCTGCTGGAGATGAGAGCTGACCCCCCCAGTGACAGAGCTTACAGGCCTGTATCCTGGCCAGAAATCAGTTGGGCAGAGCTGCAGTGTAGCAGGAGCTGTGGGTGTGAGGCTGCAGACAGCGTGAAAGATGGCGCCAATTCATGGGTGGAGCTTGAAGCGCGCGCAAATTTCCCACTCTGTGAGGCAGGGAGGGAAGGAGGTCGAGGGAGAGGGCGTGCAGTGCAGCTGGGTCCAGGAGAAAGTGCCGTGCAGATTGGCCGGCAGGAGTGGGCGGAGCTAAAGCCGACCAGTTACACTCCGTCGCCCAATACACAAGCTGAACCTGCAAAACAGAGATCATTAATAATAAAACACAACAAAACCTAAAGGTAGATACGGGGCTGAGGGCAGCCTTGTGTCCACCTCCTACTGACACTAAGCTAAAACTGAATAGCTTTCTGCCAGTTGGTGGGTATATACTGCTGAGGAGGAGCTAACCCTTTTTTTTTGCATAGTGTTAACCTCCTAGTGGCAGCAGAATACACCCATGGTTTCCTGTGTCCTCAATGAAGCGAGAGAGAAATAGCATTTTCCATATATCTGCTTTACAGCAGCACAATTTTGGAACCAATATATTTTTTTTTTTTTTAGTAAGTTAAGGGGTAAAAGTTGACCAGCAGTTTAATTTTTCCAACAAAATGTACAAAACCATTTTCTTTTTAGGGACCACATCACATTTGAAGTCCATTTCAGGGGTCTATATGATAGAAAATATCCCAAAGTGACACCATTCTAAAAACTGCAGCCTTCAAGGTGCTCAAAAGCACATTCAAGTTTATTAACCCTTCAAGTGCTTCACAGGAATTTTTGGAATATGGGGAAAAAAAAATGAACAACTTTTTTTTCACAAAAAATTTACTTCCGATGAAAAATTTTATTTTGACAAGGGTAACAGGAAAAAAATGGACCCCAACATTTGTTGTGTAATTTCTCTTGAGCATGCAGATACCCCATATGAGGGAAAACTACTGTTTGGGTAGTGGACTGCTTGAGGAAAGAGGTTGCAAGTAGGGTTTATCGAATAGCTTTGGATAACTGTTTATCCGAATAGCTATAGTGCTTACCGAATAGCTGCATCGGTAACCCGGATACCTGGAGCGCTCCCATTAATAAGCTGTTCGGCGCCGCAGCTGCATGTGTCGCGGCTGTGTGACAGTCACAACACACGCATGGAGAGCATGTTTGTTGTGACTGTCACTAAGCCGCGACACATGCAGCTGCGGCGCCGAACAGCTGATTATTGGGAGCGCTCCTGGTATCCAGGTTTCCGAGGCAGCTATTCGGTAGGCACTTATCCGAAGCTATTCGATCAACCCTAGTTGTGAGTAGAGTTGAGCGAATTTTTCAAAATTCTGGGAGTAGAAATGAACGAATACCATATGTTCAGAACGAACAAACAAATTCGGCACAAATAGGGAAGCAATATGGCAAATTCATATTCGGCAACCGAATCTGAACATATTTGCTCAACTTTAGTTGTAAGCAGTGTTTTTTTTATTTTTTGAAGGGGTTGATCACTACTAGGACAACCCCTTCTCACTTTGAATATCTGCCACTGTTAAAACAAAAATCACCTATGTGATGATACCCTGGAATGGGAGTGCCATTCCTTGTGCTGTTCTAGAACTTTCCACAAAGAGG
>VIAB01035742.1:6945-25086 GCA_009801035.1 Oophaga pumilio
TAGGTGGGGAGGCAAGAGGGAAGCAGAGATTAGTAGTTGGTTAGGGGGTGCTAGAGTTTGCGGATAGGGAAGGAGAGTGAGGATTAGTGGTGGCAAAACTGGTAGAGCGTATGTCAGCATGGTGAGAGTAAGTGTGGAGGAAAGAGGAAGAAATATAGTACATTTAATAACAAAAGTTAGTCGTACCTTCTGTTCACTTCTGACTCATTTCTGACATATTTCTGCAGTCAGTTATCCTTAAAGAGACATCCTTGCAGAGACAGACCAAGATCCAGACAGACCTATGAGTCTGAATTTATAACAAGCTAGCAGCACATGAACAGGTCAGGTGTGATCAGGAGAGGGGGCCAGCAGGCAGATTGGTTACAGACACAGGAGGGGATTAATTAGAAGTCAGAAGACAAAATACAAGGGAAATAGAGCCAAATGGACAGAAAAGGCCAAGTGACTGTTAGCATCTAGGAAATAAGGTATTGCAGCAGTCAGTAGATATACCAAGAGTAGCAGAGAGATGCAGGATGATTGGGATCAGGAAAGATGGGTTATATTATTGCTGCAGTCAGTAGACATACCTGAGGATGATGCAGAGCGATTGTCAGAATCATAGTAATAATGAAGAAGCATAGTAATAATAATAATGAAGCATCTGTAGCAGGGAGTTATCTGTCTGACATATTTCTGCAGTCAGTTATCCTTACAGAGACATCCTTGCAGAGACAGACCAAGGACAATTGATTATATACGTCAGGAATCAGTAGGAGGGGGTACGTATTCCTCACAGTAATTTTGTTTAGTTGTCAAAAATCGAGGCATGAGCGTAGACCACCATCTTTTTTTTACAAAAAAGAACCCCGCTGCCAATAGGCGAAACAGAGGGACGAATGTGCCCTTTGCAAAGACTTTCGGAGATATACTCCTTCATAGAGGCCCGCTGTGGACTGGAGAGGTTATACAAACGGGCCTTGGGCAATTTAGCACCCGGAACCAGGTTTACAGTGCAATTGAATGAGCGGTGTGGTGGTAGAACCTAAGCCTCTTTTCAGAGAACACATCCTCAAAATCCTTCAGGTACTCCGGAATACCCTACAGACTGACTGATGACACAGATACAGAAACAAGACAACCCCCACAACAATTAGGCCCCCATTTCACTATATCCCGAGCTTCCTAGTCAATGACCTGGTTATGTAGTTGTAACCAGGATAACCCTAACACCAGTTCCGCAGGAAGATTGTCCAGAACAAAACATGAAATGCGTTCTTGATGTAAGACCCCCACCTTGAGGATAAACTCCTCAGAGACGAACTTAACAACATTCTTAGTGAGGGGTGTAGTGTCAATGGCAACAAGATTCATGGGAATCTCCAACCTAACTGTCCCTAACTTACATTTGGCCACCAAATTAGTCAATCAAGTTCAAGGATGACCCACAGTCCACAAAAGCTGAAGTGGGAGTAAAGTGGTTCTTAACACCCAGCTCCACATCCAACAGTATTTTAAGAAATGAGGAAAAAGGTACCTGAGAGTCTGGGCAACTTCCTCAGTAGTTACCCAGACTAAGGCGTTTTCCCGGCACCTTGGGAATCGGAGGGCAGGTGGGGCAGTCCTTCTAGTGTCCCAGATTACCTCAGTAAAAGCATAGTTTTCCTTCCCGCCACCATCGCCTCGCTCTCCTTGACGGTGGTGGTCCCCACCTCCATGGGTTCAGAATGTGATGGAACATCAGGGTTAACCGGGAGCAAAGGTACCTCATGTTTCATGACACCCCTCTCCCATAATCTCCTATCCATCCGGATGGAGTGCGTCATGGCCTCCTCCATGGAGCTAGGTGGAGGGTGGAGAGCAAATGAGTCTTTAAGATGGTCCGACAGTCCCCTCCTGAACTGACACCGGAGTGCAGAATCGTTCCAGGACACCTCAGTGGACCACCGTCTAAATTCCGAGCAGTACCACTCAGCACAGAGCTTACCCTGAAAGAGACCCATGATACTGTCCTCCGCCAACCCAACTCAGTCTGGTTCATCAAAGATTAGTCCTAAGGCCTCAAAGAACCTATCCACAGACATTCTTTCGGGGGCGGTGGAGGGGTAAAGAGAAAGATCAAGACTGCGGACCCTCCCTGAGAAGAGATATTATCCCTACCCTCTGACTCTCATCCCCAGAGGATCGGGATCTAAGGGCCCCGTCACACATAGTGACACACCAGCGATCCCGACAATGATATGAACTTGTCAGGATCGCTGGTTTGTCGCTACATGATCGCTGGTGAGCTGGCAAACAGGCAGCTCTCAGCAGCAATCAGGACAGCGACTATGCGGGTAACAAGCGATGCACGTCGCTTAGTTACCCGCAGTGTACCTTAGATACCAGCACGCTGGTACAGGGAGCTGGTAACCAAGGTACACATCGGGTTTCTAGGCGCCGAGCGTCTCCTAGAAACCCGATGTGTACCTTGGTTACCAGCTCCAGCTCGCTGATCGCTGGTCTCCCGCCTGCCACACGCAGCGATGCGTGCTGGCCAGCGGGAGACCAACAATCAAAAAATGTCCAGGACGATCAGCAACGATCAGCGATACCCAGCAAGGGGGCTGATCGTCGCTGCGTGTCACACACAGCGATATCACTGGGGAGATCGCTGTTGCGTCACAAAACTTGTGACTCAGCAGCGATCTCGCTAGCGATCTCGCTATGTGAGACGGGGGCTTTAGAGAAAACAACAATTTGCAACTCTCCCTGAAAATACGAAACTTGTCCTTCTCCCCAGAGAAGGTGTCAGGAAGTTTGACAGAGGGTTCAGGAGAGTGCAGAGAAACATCCAAAATATTACCTGACTTACTGACAGATGGGGACGAATTGCCCTGATCTTTTTTTACAGTCTCAATCAGCTCTCTCTGCAACTGATTATGGGATGTGGCTAGGGCCCTATGCTCCACCGATAATTCCTGCATCATCTGTGTCAGGCTGGACATTTGATCCGCCAAACTACGGAGCTGATCCATAGCACAGAAGAAATGAAGGGAGAGAAAAAAAACCTTCACTATGTCGGTCAGTTATGAAATGTAATGCCTGCTGCAGCGCAGTAGAACACTACCTTCACCAGGAGGAGCGGATGGAGGAAAACAGGTACACTCACAGTGAACCACAGTGCAGCGGGTAGGAGCCACTAGGTGGCGGAAGAGTAGTCAGACAAGCCGGGACAGCAACGGGAAGGGAACAAAGTAACAGAGGTCACAGAAATACACGTGGTCAGAAACAAGTCAGAGAAGTCAAAGCCAGTCGGGAGCAGGAAGGCCAGAGACGAAAGACAGTAAAATAGGTCAGAGGACAAGCCGGGTCAAATATCAAGGGGTCACAACACAGAAAGCAAGTACTAAGACGAGCGAAGTCACAGGGGAGCACAGGAAAAAGACCTAGGTAAACGAGCAGAGGACAAATCAGGATGAAACGGCAGTCAGCAGCAGTGCAGAGAAGTAGCTGACCACACACCAAAGAAAGGCAGAGGTAGGTTAACCCACACATGACCAGGCCGGGGAAGAGATGGAAGAAATCAAACTCCGACCTGGATCATGACATCAATAATGAGTAAAATGATAATGATCATTGATATGTAAGGTATTACAATATTATTTGTAAGACAGAAAATGTAGCAAAATTACTAAAAATTAGTTAACAAGAGTATTACATAAACCATACTACAGATAAAACATCGAGGTACATATTCATGAGCAATAAATCAAGGATACATTTCAGACCACCGTGCCCATTTTTTGGAATATTTGATGAAACAGTCATTGATAATGGCGAATCTATGTTCGTATGTTTTGTGGAGAGTAATTATATCCATAATATCTTGAAATTTAGGTGGATCTGGCTTTTTCCAATTGAATGCAATATCATTTTTGACTACAAGGAAGGTATGAATTAACAAAGGTCTGTCTGAGGGTTTTACTTCTTCCATACCTAGGGATAGTAGCGCCATTTGGGGGGTGATTGTAATGTTACTACTGGAGAGTTTCTTAATAAGGTCAAAAGTTTGGGCCCATAAGGATTGCATTTTGGGACAGCTCCATAAAATATGAAAAATGTTCTCATATACAGTAGGCCACAGTTTCTCCAACACATTTGCGGATTGTTTGAATTGATGTGGTAAAGTCTTGAAGGGGTATAATACCACCTAGAGAGTAGTTTATAGAATGATTCATGCAAAGACATGGAAATGTTAGATGAGTATGAGTATGTTAAAGCATTCTCCCAGTTTTCATGTTGAAAAGACAGTTTCAGGTATGATTCCCATCTGGTCATATAGCTGTTTTTTGCTAGTTCAGTGTCATTATTAAACCAGTTGTAAGTACTTTTGCAACTCCAAAATATTATGTGGTTAACATTGCACAAAAGATTAACTGTAACCTCAGAAAATAAAGGTTTATTAAGGAGAAAATTATGTATGTGATCTCTTAGAATCCCGTAATGTAGAAAAACTGTAGAGGGATGGTTAAATTTGTTTTTTAGGTCCTTAAATGGAGAAAAGTTTTTCCCGTCATAGATATCTTTTAATTTGGTTATTCCATGTTCTGACCAAAATGGAGGAATTGTCTAGTTCTATAGTGAGGAAATGAAGGATAGTGGAAGATATTTTAGGAAATTGAAATTTATCTACACCTTTTTTAGGTTTGGCTAGCTTCTTCCATGCAAGAATAGAAGCATGAAAAATGGGATGAGTAGAAAGGTTAGAGCATTTTTAAAACACATGTTTGTAAAGCAGGTCACGTGGAGATCTATAATTGTTTAAAGTGATTTCCAAGTCAAGCCAGGCCGGTGGGTCAATTTGGGTCAACCAGTACATGCTCTGTTTAATGAGGTTGGCTAGATAATAGGCTGAAATACTGTTTTTGGAAGACCAAATCAGCCGTGTGTTAGGGTTCGAGTTCCCGCTGCTGCACAAGGAGAGTCTCGAACCAGTCCCGCTGCGGTCCCCCATTCATCTCCGTCCGCAGTGGAGCCTGCTCAGCAGAGACGTCGGTCCCAGCGTCTTGCCCATTCCAATACTGTGCAGAGACTTGATGCTGCCCCTACTGGATCTTCTATTATAGCCAGTGCTGGAGCAGACGTCTTTGGGACGAAGTCCTGCGTTTCCCCTTCTGAGCATGCCCAGGGTAAGATCTCTCATTGGAGATCAGGGGTCACATGTTCAGGTACTGCAGCAGCTCCTATTGGTCCGCCAGGAAAGTCCTGAAACTACATGTGTTTTGGAACAGTTTCTCATTGGTCCTTTTTCTGGCAGGTCCTGTAGCTGTTACTATAAAAGGGTGGCATGGCTGGGCCGCCATGCGCTAGTATCAATTGCATTATGTGCTTTGCGCCAGTGTGATCATGTACGCATGTGGTTAGGGCTCGGCTGAAATAAGCCCCTAGAATACCGGCACCTCCGGTGAGGAGATTTGGATGCACGTGGTTAGGGCTTGGCTGAAATAAACCCCTAGAATACCGGCTTCTCCGGTGAGGAGATTGCTTGATTGCGTTGCTGTCTGCATGATCACGGACTGCTATCCGCACAGCAGTTATCTGTGTATCCCTGTGGTGTTAACAGGACACAGTCTTTTTCTCAGCGGCTCTGTGACGCAACAGGGTTCGCTTTATAATGCTGGTTCAGCGTCCTAGCATTTTACTTTGCGGCTCACTGAAGCTAAGTGAGTTTGCACTTATCGCCATATAGCGCTATGGCATTCCCATTAGCGGCGCTACGGCGTTTATTTTAGCGACTCTGCGGGATAACAGAGTTCACTACTTTCGCCATCTTACTAGCAGTGGGCTTCGCCTGCACGGTGGACCCCGGGCTGCAAACGCACCTCTCTACTATATCTATTAGGTGCGTTCTGCAGACCCTAACACCGTGTAATTTATTTTTATATAGGATGTTATTAGTGACTCTGGCTTTCTTATAGTTCGATATGAAAGAGTTAATTAGAGATTGAAGGCTAGTTAGGTAAGAGGAAGATATTTTGAGAGGGAGGGTTCTGAAAATGTATGAGCCTGCCTTATCAGTAACCCAAATTATGTTCTATTTCTCTGCAAAAATAACAGCAGGCTGATACACATCAGTAGTCCCTGACTGCACAAATGTTTAGGAAATCTGGAGCCCCATAAAATCGTACATGTCATTACGATCTTAAGTACTACTGTACATTAGTGTCCTATAGTGGAATTGTCACTCATAAACTTGTTTAACCAATTTAGTGTTTGACATTGTCTCACCTACTATGAGAATATGGGAGTTTTAGAAAATCAAATATCCACATTTGTGATCTGATCTGAAATATTTCATGGTAGTAACCAATCTGTGGTACTATTGCAAGTAAATTAGTGATGAAATGTAATGCAATTTATCATGTTCAGCAATGCAGTGAAGGAGAAAAGAAGAGTTTTTCCATCTGAGTATGTTTTTGGTGTACAAAATTGCCTGTAACCTTCAAGCTCACTTTTGCCAAGGTTAAGCACAATCTGAGAAATATATTTATTACGCCAACAATCAGACACTATAATATCACACCCTGTAGCCAAATATATGAAGTGAGTTGGGGATGGCTTACAGCCGATAGCCCAGGATCGACCAGGGGACACTTAACTTCTCAATGGCATACGCTGCATGAGTCTCAAAAGGACCTTTCACCAAATTTTTCATGTTGAACTGGACTCACGATGTAATAGTGGCTGCAAAGTGGAGTAACACATTTTTGTTTGTTTTTTAATTTTCGCTTTTACATGTGGGGCTTTTAGCAATAGAAGTACTTGGCATCTAATGAGTTAACCTTTGTTAAGTTCAAGTGTATGTTCAGTTTTTCTTTGGGGCGTGTACTTCTTCTCCCTGTATGATGCTGACTAATTATAAGCAGTCAGCAACACACTAGAAAAGACCATTTGTAGGTCAAAGAAAACATTTTTCAGAACCGCTATGTTTTCTTGTAGTTTATGAAATAAATACCGTATATACTCGTGTATAAGCCGAGATTTTCAGGACATTTTTTTGTGCTCGGCTTATGTACAAATCATTGTCCAGAAAGCCGGCGGGGGAGGGGGAGCGGCAGAGCAGCAGCTAAGGCAAAGTGACAGCTGCAGCCATTAGGTTCCAGAAGACATCATACTCACCCTCCTCGCACCGTCACTGCATCTCCGTCGCTGCATATCCATCTGGGCACCGGCAGCACTTCCTGTGCTGAGCGGTCACGTGGTACCGCTCATTAAGGTAATGAATATGCACTGCTCTCCACTCCCATAGGCGTGGAGTGCATATTCATTACCTTAATGAGGGGTACCATGTGACCGCTCAGCACAGGAGAGCTGCCACGCCGGGACAACGGAGATGCAGTGATGGCGCAAGGAGGGTGAGTAGGACGGGGGAGGGTGAGCCATACTTACAACGATGGGACGGGGGGTGAGCCATGCAAACAACAACTAGGGGAGCCGAGCCATGCATACAACAGGGAGAGCCACACATACTAGGACAGGATGGGGGGAGCCACATATAGCAGGACAGGACAAGGGAGCTACATACCAGGACAGGATGGGGGAGCCACATACCACGACAGGATGGGGGAGCCATGCATAGCAGGACAGGGATGAGGGGACAATGCATACCCGGATTATACTCGAGTCAATAAGTTTACCCAGTTTTCCGTGGCAAAATTAGGTGCTTCGGCTTATACTTGGGTCGGCTTATACTTGAGTACATACGGTATATTGCATCAGCCATCTCATTGGCATTTTAGGCCCAATGGTGTGTGCTTTGTAGTAGTCTGGGCAATAAATCATTGGCATCAGCCATGTAGTTGCCATTTCTAGGTCCAAAAAATATTTTTTCCGGAGCGCTGTGTGTTTTCTAGTAGTTTATTAATATATCGCATCAGATGTCTCGTTGCAATTTCTAGGCCCAAAAAGTAATTTTTCTGGACTGGTGTGTTTTTAAGTAGTCTGGGTAATAAATAAGTGCCATCAGCAGACTAGTTGCCATTTCTAAAGGCACTGTCACACTTAGCGATCGCACCAGCGATCACGACAACGACACGACCTGGCGAGATCGCTGGTGCGATCGCTATGTGATCGCTAGTTAGATTCCAAACACAACTCATCAGCGATCTGTATAACGACCTCTGCGGTCGTTGGGGAAACCTAGTCCCACCTGCGACGCTGGTGAAGTCATTCATAAAGGGTGTCACACTCAGCGATTCAGGCTCACCAGTGGGACACCAACGACCAAAAAACGGCTCAGAACGTTCATAAACGATCAACGACATCTCAGCAGGAGCCACATCGCTGCTACATGTCACACACAGCTGCGTTGCTAACAAGATCACTACTGCGTCATGAAATCGGTGACTCATTAGCGATCTCGTTAGCGATCTCGTTTAGTGTGACAGTACCATTAGCCAAACAAATAATTTTTCTTGATTGCTGTTTTTTTCTAGTCTGTGACTAAATAATTGGCATCAGCTGTCTAGCTGCCATTTCAAGGCAAAATAAATAATTTTTCAGGGCCGCTGTGTGTTCTCTTGTAGCATAGCAAATAAATATATCACATCATATGACTCATTGCCATTTTTAGGCCCAAAAAATAATTTTTCTGGACTGGCGTGTGTTTTTTAGTAGTCTAGGAAATCAATCATTGACATCAGTCTTCTAGTTGCCATTTCTAGGCAAAATAACTAATTTTTCAGGACAGCTGTGTGTTTTCTAGTACTGCTGCAAATAAATAAGTCTACTCTTCTGCCATCTCTTTGCAAGTAGTGTTTAGAAAAAGCACTTTCAAAAATGAAAAGAGCATCAAATAGGGAATGTGGCCATGGCCGTGGTGGTGCTGGTGTAGCAGCTGATGGTGGTAGTGGTGTAGCTGATGCAGGCAGAGGATGTGGTCATTCTATACCTGCTATGTGCACAATTACAACACCTTTTTCTGGTGCACGTAGGTGAGAGTACGTTACGCATCCTTTCCGAATACCACTTCATGAATAGTGAGGTCACAAGATGTTGAAAAGCTGTTAGATTGGATGGCTGAGCGTGCCTCCAATTTCTTGCATTATCTTCTACCTGGTCCATTGCAGAAAGTGCACAGTTGGCACCTGAGGACCATAGTCATCCGGCTTCCACTTCCCTCCTTTGCAAATCAGCCAAGCAGTCTGAGTCCATGTCATGCAACCACTTGTTATATTGGAGGACTAATGGTCAGTCAGTGAGATGATGACGAAACTCAGTTGCCAACTGCAGCGTCTTTCGCCAACCTTTAAATGGAGGAGAATGAGGAGTAATCAGGTTGAAAGAGTATACTTTTTTTTATTAATAAAGTATTAATATAAAATTGTAGCAAGGAAAAGTGACAAAATATGCATACAGACAAAAAAGCAGGGTCACACTAAGTCAACATGTGAACACATAAGGGGTAATTAGTGATACATAGTAATACAATTACGTATACCCTGGTTAAGCATGTCCCAGTATATTAGTAGTACGTCAGACAAAATAATAACACAAGAATAGCACATATGAAAACGGGTGAATTGTGGGCGACCTTGAGCTGGAAGGCAAGACCCCAACGCACATTTCACATGTTTGACACTACACTTTCTCAAAGGGATGCGGTGATGGTTAGCAACAAGGACCTTCTTGTAGCACTGGTGACTGGTCACCTGGTTGGTGACATGGTCCGTGTGGATCAATAGACAAGGCTCTCATGGCGCATGCGCATTGCATCCAGCGGGTCCCGGCAGACACAGCCTGAGATGCCAAACATCACTGCGCACGCACAGGGGGAGGAACGTAGGTCACAGCCTCCGGGCGTCCGCAGGAGGCATGTACACGTCGGCCGCGCACTGCCAACAGGAAGGTAAACAAACATAAACCCCTGTGTAGGACCGGGCTACAGAGGTAGAAGGTAGTGCAGCAGTCCCAGAGTGGAAAAAGCAACATAGCAGTAAGACAATCAGTAATGTATCAAGCATGAATAAACAAATAATTCTATATAGATGCAGTCTCAGCATTTTTGTTGCAGTGTTTGTAGTGTTACAGAAGAACATCACTGGGAGTCATAATAGCATGAAGGGCAAAATGCAAGGTCAATGGTGACACCATGAATCAAACATGGCTCTGGATGAAGTCTTTTGCCAACTGCAGTATGCAGACTTGCAAGAAGGGCAGGGTTGAGGAGTCAGTAGAAGATTATGCAAGGGATGATTATGTCCTAAACCCCACATGGAGTGGAGGCCATCCAAGTGACATGCGCAGTTCAGAAGAAGAGGAGGTGGCCATGCTGCCACAGCTGTTCAGCAAAAGAGGGAGCAGGGTGAAAAAGGCACAGTGGGCGGCCCATTGTCAGTAAGTTGGCTGCTACTGCCCACCACGCTGCTGAAATAAACACACCAAAGAGAACCCAAAAGAGCTCCCTGGTGTGGCATTTCTTCAGGGAATGTGCTGCCGACAAGCGACGAGTGGTTTGCACTCTGTGCCATCAGACCCTAAAGCGAGGCATAAATGTTCTGAAACTGAGCACCATCTGTATGACAAGGAATCTGAATTCCAAGCATGAGGTGCAGTGGAGTACAACCCTAAAAAGCATGACAAATCTGAGCATCCTCCTGCTCCCTTTTCTGCTGTGGTCTCGGCCTCTCCCTCTCATTCACGATCAACAAGGCCACCTGCCTCCCCTCAAAGAAAGGATATGACAGTATCTCCACCAAGCATCACCACACCATCCAATGGAAGTGTTCAGCTTTACATCCCCTAAATCCTCGAGAGAAAGAAGAGATACCCCCTAAACCATCCATGAGCCATGGTCCTGAATGACAGTATTTCCAAATTACTTTCCTTTCAAATGCTGCCATTCTGGCTAGTGAAGATGGACACTTTTAAAAAACTAATGGCGGTGAATGTCCCGCAGTACATTTTTACCAGCCGCCATCCCTGCCCTGCACAATCATGTTGCCAAATCAGGTGTTTACTTGCCATCAGTGGCAAGGTCAACATGACCATGGACCAGTAGCAAGGTCAACATGATACATGGACCAGTAAGCATGGCCAGGAAAATTACATCTACCTAACTGCCCACTGGGTAAATGTAGTGGTGTCTGAGACAGAGGCAGAAGGTGTTCCAGCACATGTCCTACCACCACTGAGCATTGCTGTTCATTTATCTGTCCAGGTGGGTTCTCCTCCTATTCTGCTTCCTGCACTGCCTCCTCATTCAGTCACAGGAAGACCTGCACCACCAACTTGAGCAAGCCAGAGGGAAAAGACAGCAGGCTGTTCTTAAACTCCTCTGTTTTGGGGACAAATCCCACAACAAGCAGGAGTGGGATCAAACAGCAGACAGATGAGAGATTGGTGCTGGTGAATCTCAAGCCCAGCCTGTTCATGTGCGACAACTGTCAAAATCTTGTAGTACCTCTGGGCTAGCCGGTTTGACGCACTTCTCTTGGCTGGCACATGTGCTAAACTTGATGGTGCAGAGCTTCCTGAAAAACTATCAATACATGTAGGAGCTGCAGCTGAAAGTGCAGTCAGTGTGGGTTCATTTTTGTCATTCTCCCCCTGCTGCTCTCTTGTCTGTTCTGCAATGTCACTTCAGCCTTCCTGCACACCGGCTGATATGCGACGTACCATGAAGGTAAAAAAATATTTAGAGTTGAGAGTCCCCAGTGGTTGATACCTTTTAATGGCTAACTGAAAAGATGGTAACAAATTGCAAGCTTTCGAGACTACTCAGGTCTCTTCATCAGGCTAAACTAATACAAAATCTGAAGAATCACATATTCATGCACAACACAGCACAGAAAAACTGCAATAGGTAAGACAAGTGACGTAAAGCAGAACTTTACGTGAAGGTGGAACTCCACCTTGCATATGCTGGAGAGACTGTGCAAGCAGCAGGCAATTAGTGGTGTTTCAGCTGCAGCACGCATGGCTGAGTCGCTCTGCAGAAGAACAGCACTTCACCACCAAGGACTTGGCCTCCATGCGGGACATGTGTGCCATGTTGTGCTGCTTCAAATATTCCACCAATAAGGCCAGCGCTGCTGATGCCATCATTAGCATTATTATACCATTTACAGTTGTACTCAAAAGTTTACATAACCTGGCAAAATTTTTGCTTTCTTGGCCTTTTTTCAGAGAATATGAATGATAACAACAAAATTTTTTCTCCACTCATGGTTAGTGGTTGAGTGAAGCCATTTATTGTCAAACTACTGTGGTTTCTCTTTTTAAATCATAATGACAACCCAGAACATCCAAATGACCCTGATCAAAACATACCCCATTTCTTAATACGGTTTATTGCCCCCTCTAACATTAATGACAGCTTGAAGTCTTTTGTGGTAATTGTGGATGAGGTTCTTTATTTTCTCAGATGGTAAAGCTGCCTACTCTTCTTGGCAAAAATCCTCCAGTTCCTGTAAGTTCCTGGGCTGTCTAGCATGAACTGCACGCTTTAGATCTCCCCAGAGTGGCTCAATCATATTGAGGTCAGGAGACTGAGATGGCCACTTCAGAACCTTCACTTTGTTCTGCTGTAGCCAATGACAGGTCGACTTGACCTTGTGTTTTGGATTATTGTCATGTTGGATCGTCCAAATACATCCCATGTGCAGCTTCCGGACTGATGATTGCAAATTTGCCTCCAGTATTTGCTAATAATGTGCATCATTTATCTTTTTTTCAACTTTCATCAAGTTTCCTATGCCTTTGTAGATCACACATCCCCAAAACATCAGTGATTCAACCCCTAGCTTTACACTAGGAATAGTGTTCCTTTCATCATAGACCTCTCTCCAAATGTAACGTTCATGGTTGTGGCCAAAAAGATCAATTTTGGTCTCATCACTCCAAATTACCTTGTTCCAAAAGTTTTGAGGCTTGTCTCTGTGCTGTTTTGCGAATTTTAGGCGAGATACTTTGTGGCATTTGCGCATTAATGGCTTACTTTTACTGACTTGACCATGCAGCCCATTTTTCTTCAAGTGCATCCTTAGTTTTCAGAGAGTCCAGTATTTATGCTGATGTTAATTGTAGGTTTTTCTTTGCATCCCGAACAATTTTCCTTGCAGTTGTGGACAAAATTTTTGTTGGTCTACCTGATTGTGGTTTTGTTTTTACAGAGCCCCTGATTTTCCATTTATTAATCACAGTTTGAACGCTGCTGACTGGCATTATCAATTCCTTGGATATCTTTTTGTATCCCTTTCCTGTTTTATAAAGTGCAACTACCTTTTCCCATAGATCCGTTGACAATTCTTTTTCTTACCCCATGGCTAACAATCCAGAAACAGCAGTGTCTGGATGAAAAATGCAAGAGTCTGGATCCCAGAAACTCGCTCAGCTTTTATGCACATGTAAGGAGGTAGCCGAGACCCTCGTTTGCCTCTCCCCCACACTGGACCTCTGCGACTCTTTTTATGTCTCATGTGCATTACTGTGTATCTGTTGCTGTAATGTTGCTTTATCCCATGTATCATGTGCTACTGTATAATGTCTGTATTAATTTCATGTGCTGTGTTTGCAATGCCCTAATGTTATACCATCCCTTGTATGTGTGTAGAGTTAGGGAAAGTAAACAGTTAACCTTATGGGCTGGGTCAGCAGTAGTGAAGGAGGAAGCTGCTGCTCCCAGTCAGTAGCCCCGGCAAGTTGGCCCCTGGCAGACGTGTAGCTACAGCCGGGACATTGCCAGACCCCAGGAGGGGAGGAAATCTGCTGCCCCGGACTAAGGACTCAAGACCACAACACGGGCCCCCAGGACTTCAGAAGGGCCACCGCTGAAGGGACTGTGAGTGTCCAGATTTCAGCGTGTGGACTCTTTGCTTGATTTCTGCTACCGTGGCTGTTGTGGGTGTGGCGGTGGACAGTGTCAGGGAGAGAGCAGGAAGCCAGTGTTGTACCTTTTTTTTTTCATTTAGGCTCTTATTAAAATTCGTTTTCCCTGTTTGACCACAGTTGTAATCCTGAACTTAATTACCTGGACTACCTTGGCTGGGGGAAGAAAGGGTAGTGGTGGGGGAAACTGTATCGTTCCTGTGTTTTATGTGCAAGGGGCCGGGGTGTTTACGGACTGTGTTTTGTGGGTGAACTCGGTCAGGACTACCACCCCGGTCACCCCTTGTTACACACACACACACTTATTACAAGAAAACAGGTCACAGGTGAGGATATTACCTTTAGAAGCCATTCAAACCCATTTGTGTCAACTTCTGTGCATGTTATTAGGCCAAAATCACCAGGGTATGTGAACTTTTGATCAGGGTCATTTGGATGTTTTGGGTTGTCATTATGATTTAAAAAGAGAAAACACAGTAGTTTGACAATAAATGGCTTCACCCCACCATTAACCATGAGTTACAAAAAAGTTTTGTTGTTATCATTCATATTCTCTGAAAAAAGGCCAAGAAAGCAAAAATTATGCCAGGGTATGTAAACTTTTGAGTACAACTTTATATGCCTGCTTGAAAAAACAATTCAGGTGATGATGGATAAGGTGGTGGCACAAGAGGAAGAGGAGTAGGAGGAAGAGCAAAGCCAATTCACACCATTACCAGGCCTGTCATGCACACATAGCTCAGAGGGTGGGTACCAGGCGTGGATCCAACAGGACTTGTCTACAGTATACCTTTGAATGACTAGACAACTATAACAGCCACACCCAGCCAGTCTTCAACTCCTCCTCAAATAAAAAACCCCAAAACTGTGTTGGCTGCCTCCTCCTCCGCCTCTTCCACCTACCACCTCCTCTTCCAGTTGGACCTCTGCCTCCTGGTTGCAGCTTGTTAGATTTTTGGGGGTTTATTCTATGTTCTTTGAAGTCAGTTCCCTAAAAAGAAAGAAACTATGTTGGATTACTCAGCCCTTGCTTTTTCCACTTATAGGACCACCTATTCCTCCATTTGGCCCTACGCCTCTTGGTAATAGAAATCTAGTTTTAGTTTTGTAAATTCTAGGTTGTTTTATGTGAGTTCCATAAAAAAATTTAAAAAAAAACATGAAAGCAAAAAACACAAAAACAAAACACAACCCCCCAAAAAAACAGTGTTGTACTACTCCTCCATTGCCGCATCCACCTCTTTTTCTACTTGGACCCATGCCTTGTGGTTCAACAGTTTTAGTTCTCTAAATTCAAAGTTGCCTTAAGTTGCTTATATAGAAAAAAACATGAAGAAAACAAAATTACAAAAAATACAACCCTCTCCAAAAAAACAGTGTTGGTTTACTTCTCCCTTGCCTCTTCCACCCATACCGCTACATCTACTGTACCTCTTCCTCTACTTGGACCTATGCCTTGTGGTTCTAGAAAGATAGTTTTAGTTTTGTAAATTGTAGGTTGTTTTAAGTCAGTTCCATAAAATAATTAAAAAAAGCACAAAAAAGTGTTGGATAACTCCTCCCTTGCCTCTTCCACACATAGCGACATGTCCACCTTTTCCTCCACTTGGACCTATGCCTTGTTCTTCTAGATAGCTAGTTTTGTTTTTGTAAATTGTAGATTGTTTTAAGTAAGTTCCATAGCAAAATAAAAAAAATAAATAATAAAAAAAAGTATGTCAAAAATAAAAAAGCAATGCCGGATCATTGTACCCTTGACACTTCCACCTATACCGCCACATTCACCTCTTCCTTCACTTGGACCTATACTGCGGTGAATGAACCCCTTTAAGTCATATCACTATCCACATTTGTTTGCAGGGCAATTTTTCTGTTCTTCCCCCATTTTTCTTCCTTTTGCAGCCCTTTAGCCCTTACTCCTACCATTTTACAGAAATTTTACAGAACTAACGTTCTTCTCCCCTTTGGCTTATATGGGGTTCGGTGTCCGGGGTCAAGTTCTGATCCCGAACCAGACTTTTTAAAAAGTCCAGCCGAACCTGGCAAACCCGAAAACATCTATGGGTATTGCTCATCACTAGTCGTCACACCACATGGGCTAATAAAAGTCCACCATTTTTTACTAATTTGGCCTTGCACCTGCAACTGGTGTTGTTGGGTGTCCCAGGACCAGGGGCTTCTTCCTTCTCTCTAACACACACCACCCTGTTCCCCGGATTACTTCTGATAGTGGAGATGCCAGGGCCACGTACCTTGCCTTAGCTTCTGAATCTGCCCACAATCTGTACCCTTCCCCCACTCAGGGAAGAGGGAAGTAGTAGTGTACCGTATTAAACCAACCAGACTAGCAAGGTAATATGAACAGGGATAACAAAAAATACCAAACATACAAATATACTCACACAGACACAGAGGAATGCACCACAGAGTGGAGGAAGGGGTTAAACTAAAGTAGAAGAAGAAAGGGAATTATCACACACTCAAAACCTAGCAACAGTCACAGATAAATCCACCAAACGCCTTCTTCAATAACAACCACCAACAACCTCTAGCCATGTAGCGAAAGCTAACTCTGACAATGAATGCTATCCAGGGCCCAGGTTAAATAGGAGATGGGAGTGCCCACAGTGCACAGCTGAGAGCCTTAACGCAGGAAAGCTTCCAGGAGCTCTCAACTGAGCAGATTATCCCTTGCACTTCTAAGAGAAACCTGCATCATTTAATATGAAGGCAAAGTGCAGCTAAACAGTGCAGGAATAGGAGAAATCAGACGCTGTGGTCTTCTGGCTCCTCTCTGTCATGGTTAACCTGAGACATCGGGTTTATTTTTTTGTGCTGCTCCACTTTTTTTTTTCCATAGATAGATAAATAAACAGACAGACTGTATACCATCCAGGGCATGAAAACAAGTAAACATTTTTATATACATTTAAGACCTGAGCTGTGCAAATACATAAGTTTTGAGTCTGAATAATCTTTGGCCATTTAACAGAATTGATTATTTCTTGCATTTTTATACACACCTGAGCTAAACACTTCAGGCTTGGGTGGCTTTGACGCTAACCTTATTTCTATCAGTTTTGGAATGGTTCACTGTGTTTCAAAGCAAAAATCACTTAAGTGCACAAGACACATTAGCAACTGTGGTTTATAAGAGGTAAGAAAGTGTTTTAAATTGATTAGTAGTGTATATTAATAGAAAGTAGTCCAAGATTTGACCCAACCATTAATCACTATCTTTAGCATAAAGCCTTTAGGAAACCGGTTGTGCTCAATAAATAATTGCATGAAACCTTATCAAGAAGAATGGCGCATGAAGTAACTGTAAGAAATTATATACTTCATCAGCAATCTTCTTCTAACCTCAGCCAGATTACATTACTGTGATTGACTGTGAGCGTATGGGGGAACGTTTCTCCTTGTGGAGAGTGTCAATCCGGTTTACGTATGGGCAACACCACGAAATATGTGTCTACAAATGGTGTTCCTGTTTGGCTTTTAATCCTTAATCAAGTGGTAAGGCTTTTTAAAGGGTCAATATTCATTTTTAGGATTGTTACTTTCAATAAGTTGCATCAGAAATAAACTCATCTTCCTTGTGAAGAGGCTATTTGTATATTTAAATTCTCAGTGGAGCAATGTATTACCTATGAGTCTCCTTTCGCCAGCTTGGCACTCTCCACAAGGAAAAACGTTCCCTGAGTACCAGTACGAGACCTAGCCAAATCAGATCTCCTTCTTTGCAAATGTGCCGAAAAACATTTCTGCAAATGGAGTTTCTGGTTTGGCTTCTTATACACTGTCCTGTGGCCAGGATTATTACAGGGTTAACATTGACTTTTAGGATTACTACATCCAGTAGGTGGAGCCAGAGGTAAACTCCTCTTCCTTCTGTAGAAGCTATTTGCATATGTGATTGACAGGAAATGGGAATTGGACTTTGAATGATGTTAATATGTCACTATAACTCCAGCAACGGGTTTGGTTATCATTTACACCATTAAATCGAGGAATGTCAAAGAAAACAGTAACTGATGTCAATTTATATTCTGCCATTATCAATGCCATTTTTAATTAACCAATCAGCATACAGTTAATCTAAAGATGTTTGCTGCAGGAAAAGAAGGTATGTTATGGAAAGAAAGTTTTTGAAATGATTAATTTTATGGAATGTATGTAAGCTAGATACTGACGACTTCTGCAGTATTTTCTATGATACTTCAAGTCCCTAAATCAGATCTTGCTATGACTACAGTCACCTCTGTATTTGCTTTGATCAGCATTCTGCAT
>VIAB01035745.1:15913-27016 GCA_009801035.1 Oophaga pumilio
TGCAGGGGGTTGAATACTACTTGTAGGCACTGTATATCATTTGTACTCTGGGTCAATTAATGCCACTTTTCATGGTGTCTGCCCCTAATTTGAGCCATTTAGGGAGCTTTTTGCCCCCTTAAGGTGTTGTCTGTGCATTTGGTTTTGCCTCCCATTGAATTCAATAGGGTTCTGGTATGCTTGACGAACTGTTCGGCCAACTTGTTTGGCGAACTTCGGGACGTTTGTCGAACAGAACTGAACTTGAACTGAACCTTCTTTAATAACAACGATTCATGAAAAATATTATTGTATGTTCCCAGCGTAAATAATTCAGTACATGTTTTACACTGAGGCAAAGAGGAGGATATGTTTTCCCTGAAAACTATTAAAAGAATTACATTTTCATAACTGTCTTGAAAAATAAAAATATACATTGAGTACATGACAACTGAGTAACACCTTTCAAGAAATGTTGCCTAACTAGAGTAAAAAATTATGACAAACTTGAAAATACACAATGGCTATGATGCAACACTTGGGTGGCTCAAAAATAAATGTTTCCAGTTCATTTATTATCCAGTAGTCTCAATCATAGCCTGGATTGTAGAACAAAACTTCTTTCAGGTTGAACATTTCATCATTTTGCCAGTCACCCCTGCATGTAAGCAGCCAACATGAACTTCAGATGGAGTATCAAGCATTTCTTATGGGTTTTGCTATTTCACAGGTAAGTGTAATGCTAGTTAATTATCTGTGTAGGACTAGGTTGAAAATTTTGTAGCTAAACTTTTTCATCACAGTTATCATAGCATAAACTCTCATTGAAATTAGTTACGTCAGACCAGTTTGTAAGTTACATGTCATTTAACCAGCCTAATAGATTTTTATAGACTGTGATGTGTTTTAAGTAGAACAATTTAAATTATGGGGCTGATTCATTATTGCATTTGTGTCTGATTTTTGTTGAGTTTTTAATGTTTTGAGCATATTTTGTTTAAGAAAATATAAATGATGAATTGGACCTTGTCTAAATTTGAAAGGGTTACTTTAGAATCAGTAGGAAATCTGGAGAATCACAGGGAGAAAATATGTTCTGCATAGAAATATTGCCTTCCGTCGAAATCAAACCCAGGTGACAACAGTGAGCTGCATGGAGCCAATATAAATTCCTATATGAGGAATGTATAACACATAGAGAAAAATAAATATACTGTACGACATAATATTAACCCCTTAAGGACCGAGCCACTTTGTAGGGTAATGACCAGGCCTAAATTTTGAAATCTGACCAGTGTCAATTTATGTGGTAATAACTCGGGAACGCTTCAATGGATCCCACTGATTCTGAGACTGTTTTTTCATGACATATCCAAAAGTGACACCATTCTAAAAACTCCACCTATCAAGGTGTTCATCATCACATTTAATAAGTTTATTAACTCTTCAGGTGCTTCACAGGAATTGAAGCAATATGGAAGGAAAAAAATTAACATTTTACTTTTCTTCTCAAAATTTTTAATTTGGACCCAATTTTTTTATTTTCACAAGGGTATCAGGAGAAAATGAACCCCAATATTTTTTGTTCTCCTGAGTATGCCGATACCCCATGTGTGGAAGAATGACCGCTGTTTGGGTGCATAGCAGGGCTCGGAAAGGAAGGAGCACCGTTTGACATTTTGAACGTAAAATTGGTTGTAATCGAGAGCAGACGCCATGTCACGTTTGGAGGGCCCCTGATGTGCCTAAACAGTGGGAACCCCCATAAGTGACACCATTTTGGAAACTAGACCCTTCAAGTAACTTATCTTGATGTGTAGTGAGCATCTTGAACCCCTAGGTGCTTTACAAAAGTTTAGAACATAACTAAGAAAATAAAAAAAAAATCACATTTCTCCTGCAAAATTTTTCTTTTAGCCCCAAATTTTTTATTTTCTCAAGGGCAACAGGAGAAAATGGACACCAAAATGTGTTGTGAGTGTGCCAATACCCCATGTGTGGGTGAAAACCTTTGAGGCATAGTGCAAAGCTCAGAAAGAAAGAAGCGCCCTATTTGAGTTCAGATTTTGCTGGAATCGTTTGAGGGTGCCATTTCACATTAGCAGAGTCCCTGAGTTGCCAGAACAGCAGAAACCTTCCCATAAGTGATCCAGTTTTACAAACTACACCTCTCAATAAATTCATCTAAGGGTGAAGTGATCATATTGACACCACAGGTGTGTCAAAGAAATTTTTCCTGTTGGGCAATGAAGAAAGAATAATTACATTTCTTCCACTAAAATGTTGTTTTAGCCCCAAATGTTAAAGTTTTATAATGGCTAATAGGAAAATATAGACATCTCAGTTTGTTGTGCAATTTCTCTTGAGTGCGCCAGTACCCTGCATGTAATCGGGAACTGCTTTTGAGGCACAGTACAGAGCTCAAAAGGGAAGGAGCACCATATTATTGTGCAGATTTTACTATTATGGTTTGAGGGTGCCATGACCCACTGGTAGATCCCCTGAGGTTCCAGAACAGCAGAACTCCTCATAAGTGATCCCATTTTACAAAATACACCTCTTGATAAATTAATCTAGGGATGCAGTGATCATATTGACACCATAGGTGTGCCACAGAATGTTATACCATTGGGCAGTGAAGAAGAAATAATTAAATTTTTACCACAAAAATTTTGTTTTAGCCCAGATTTTACATTTTCACACAGGAAAATGGGTAAACATGGCACCAGAATATGTCCTACAATTTCCGCTGAATGTAGACATACTCTATCTGTAGCTGTACAGTATTGTTTAGCAATATGGCAAGACTCAGGAGGGGCTGAGCGCTATTTGCCTCCTGGAGCTCAGATTTTCCTAGAATAGTTTGCAGGCTCCATATTCAGTGCCCCTGAGTGCTAGAAGAGCAGAATGCCTCCCTCAATTGACCCCATTTTGGAAATTATACATCTGCAAAACATGTTGACGCTAAAGGTGGTTTATGCAGATTGGGGTTCAGAAGGGAGGGGGCATTTGGATTTGGGAATTCAGAATTCGCTGAATTTCTTTTGGGGGGCAAGGAGACATTTTGCTTTTCCAGAGCCTTTGTGCTACCAGTAACGTGGAAGCCCCTATATTTCTGTTAATAGATGATGAACCTGAGAGTGGACTTGATTTTTTGTGGATTCAGTTGAAGTTTTTATTGGGAACATTTTACATAACTTTTGGGATCACATTTGTCCTGTGCTCTATGCTTAGCACTTACTTTGGGGTTTCCATCTAAATCTCCAAGTGACAAGACAGATGAAACCCCCAAGGGATCCATTGACTAGAGTGAGGCAGTAGACTTACTCTGGACTCCATCTGGCCTGTGGTCAGCAGAGTCCTTCCTTTCAAAAGTACACAAAACTACGATGGACCTCATTTTTGTGCACGACTAAAAAGACGGTAACCGCTGGATCATAGGTCAGACAGTGTCCACAGTGCCTCCATCTGCCTCATAACAGGGAATCTTCCATCAGGGGTTCCGTCTGAATCAGGTATTTCAGAGATTTACTCAGCGTAGAATAAATGTGAGCCAAGCCTTACGGCGATCTTTTGGAGGCAGAATGAACAAATCAACAGCAGGTGGAGAATTGGTTTTATTTATTTTTTACGCCGTTCCTTGTTCGGTATAAGCGATTAGGCACCTTTATTGTTCTGGTCAGTGCAATTACAGCGATACCAGATTTATATAGGGTTTTTATGTTTGGCTGCTGTCACACACTAAAAAACGCTTTTTATTGCAAAAACTCGTTTTTACATCCCCATATTTTGAGAGCTATAATTTTTCCATATTTTGGCCGACAGATTCATGCAACTGCTTGTTTTTTGCTGGTTGAATTTACGTTTTTATTGGTACCATTTTAGTTACATGACTTTTTTGATCAATTTCTATTCCTGTTTTTGTGGATGCACAATAAACAAAAACCAGCAATTCAGGAATTGTTTGTTTTTTCCCGTTCTGCGTGTGGTTAAATTGTTAAGGTAGCTTTATTCTTCGGATCAGTACAATTACAGTGATACCACATTTATATAGGGTTTTTTTATGTTTTGGCGCTAGTACACAAAAAAAAATCTTTTATAGAAAAAATATTTATTTTTGCATTGCTTTATTATGAGAGCTATAACTTTTTTATTTTTCCTCTGACAGAACTGTATGGCAGCTTGGTTTTTGCGGGACAAGATGACGTTTTCAGCTATACCATTTTTATTTCATTTGTTTTATTTAATCGCATTTTATTCCACTTTTTCCAAGCGGTATGATGATAAAGCATAGTTTGCTACTTTTTTGTGGCATTCACTGAAGGGGTTAACTAGTATGACACTTTTATAGATCTGATTGTTATGGGCGCAGCAATACCAAAAGTGTACTTTTTTGTTTATTTAATTTTTTTTACATGAAAATGTGTATTTATTGGTGGAATATCTTATTATTTTGTATTTTTTTACATATTTTTACATTTTTTTTACTTTTTTCTAACTTTTTTACGTAATTCCTATATGGGACTTTCACTTTTTTTACTTTGATTGCATGATATAATACATTGCAATACACTAGCATATCAATGCATTATACCTACACTGAAAGCTTCTGACACCATGCTGTGGTCTTAGAAGTTTTCCGCAGCTTGATGAACAGGGGGTCGTTATAACGACCCCAGGTCACCATGGCAACCACCAGGCCCCTACGATGATGTTTGGGGCGCCGATCTGAAGTCAGAGGGAGCTCCCGTCCCTCTGCCTCCCTCCTGAATGTTGCAAACTCAGCATTTAGGGGGTTAACAGCCAGGGGCAGCACTGATACCACTCCTGGCTGTTAGTTCAGATGCTCGGCCACTGACAGAGCTGAGCTGCTGCACTGATCGGGCAGGAGGTGCTGATATTAACTGACCGATCACAGGTGCACTTCAACTGTTAGAGACAGAGTCTTAAAAGAAAATCCATAAAATCACATTGTATGATTTTTACATAATTAATCTGCATTTTATTGCATTAAATAAGTATTTGATAGAAAAACAGAACTTAATATTTGGTACAGAAACCTTTGTTTGCAATTACACAGGTCAGACATTTCTTGTAGTTCTTGACCAAGATGGCACACTCTGCAACAGGGATTTTGGCCCACTCCTCCATACAGATCTTCTCCAGATCTTTCAGGTTTCGGGGCTGTCACTGGGCAACATTGAGTTTCAGAATCCTCCAAAGATTTTCTATTAGAGGGATCTGGACATGTGCTGGCTTGAGCGGGGGACCTTGCGTGCCCTGCACAATTTCAATCCATGACAATATAGTGTGTTGCTAATGGTAATGTTTGAGACTCTGGTCCCAGCTCTTTTCAGGTCATTGATAGTGATGGGCGAACCCGAACCGTAAATGCCATCTTCGACCGATCATGCTTGGCCATGGTGACTTGCCAATAACCAATGGCCAAATCCAGGGAGGAAAAAACGTCACTTTTCCCAATGCTGACAGGAAGTCTGCTATCGTTGGAAAGGTGTTTGAGTCCAGTATTGTACAGGCATTTAGCCATCAATAATAGACACAGAATGTCAGGGTACCATCCTCATGTCAAACCAAAACAATTAGTGCAGCCCACAGGCTCTGACTATTCTGTATCACATCTGTCTGTAACATCTGTGCCAACAGGTGTTTCTCCTCTTGATGCATATGAGGGGGAATCTTGTGACATCTTTCCCGGACTGGGGCCATATTACCCATAGAAAATCATTGCTGAAAACATGCCTTCGGGATGTAGTCACCTGGGATCCTATGTCCATCAGACAGCAAACCCTCTGTCCATTTTAATTTGGCTCCTGTATTGGTGCTTTCTGAAATGTTCTCTTCGAGCTCTCAATTCCCCTTGTAGTGAAATCTGATCTTACAGTGACTTCCCTGACAGCGGAATATTCTAGTTTAAAGGCCACCTCTGTTATCAAACGTTTGAAGTCGGGCAGTCTCTTGATATATGCCATTTTCCTTCACAAGTTCAATATTGGATCTTGCGCTGTCTCTCTGGCGTCTAAGTTAAGACTGGCCATCCTCAGGCTGAGAATTCTCCCTCCTTGGCCATTCCTCGTACTTGTGTATCGATTCTTGTTCTGGGGCATTTGTTTGGGTTTTCTTCATACTTATCAACTCTCTGTGCATCTCTTGCATTTCCAGGAGTAATTCTTGGACCCAGATTGGCTTGAGACCTGCACCCCTTGGGTCATTCACGTTGTGGCTCTGAGTCAAGCCCGCCAAAGATGGGGTCTCCTGTTCCCGGACACATGCTGTAGCTCCAACTTCAAGGAAATTCATAGTCAGGTTTTGAAGTAAGCATTCTTTTATGGCCTGTCTCATGAATGTTTGCATAGGCCCACCACAAACTAGTCCCTTAGAACCACATCTAGTGGATCTAACCCTTCCTACTCATTCTCAGCCTTCTGAGCCATTATCTCTTGTAATGCAATCAAAAATTGTGTGATTATCTCGTTTTCTTTCTGGACCCAGCAGAAGAACCATATGCGTAAGTTACCCAAGTCAACCGTGTAGCTGTTCATGACTTTACGATCTTTACCGCTTTATTTACTACGTTGTGGTCTTCCTGGCTTCCGAAACATGCCTGACATCTCCGTCTAGGGCCAGCAATGGTAATTCTATCAATTTTGTTCGTAAGATGCCTTTTCAAGTTTATCTGCACGTGAAGGGATTAACTGGAACTCGCCACATTGTGAATCACTCTCATCATATGTGTGCAAACCATTATTAACCAACTGGCCGACCATCTCTGTGCCCACTTGCTGCATCCTGCTAACTACCACAAGTGTAAACAGGTACCGTATGTAGATGCAGAAGCACAGAGAACACAGACTCCGAGGTTATGAAATAACAGGTAATTCTGAGTTAACTGTTTACACAATTAATAAGGCTAGTCAAAATACAAGAAAATGACAATTTTGTAGTAACAACAGTTCAGATAATAAAGTGATATCACAGCTTTATTGGTTCCGTGACTACCAGTCTGGCCCTAGTCTTAGCCTTGGTACCCTTGAGTGCTGCCCTAGAAAGCAAAAAAAAGAGATATTAATATGATGTGTTAGGATAATGACCACTCAGAATGATGAGGACTCTGATTTAATGAATATCACCATAGGTATCACAGATTGATGAACATTTATATGCTAAGGTCCTCCTTGCTTCAAATGTCATGATTGATCCATTTAGGAGGCTCTTGTAGTAACTGAACAATAGTGTCGGTGTCAATAACCCTCAGTGAATAGGAATGTACAGAACCTTATTTGTTTGTGTGTTTTAATGGGGTCTGTTAGGTGTGATTTTAAGAATTAGATGAGAGTTTATTGTCTGCTGATGAGTTGCTCATATTAAGGGTGACAAAACAGTGGCATTAGGACCTGAAGGTGGAGTAGGATCTGTATTTTTGGTATGGGCCATTAAATTCTTAAAGGGGTGGTCTGAAACTAACATTTATTTTAATCATGAATGTCTAGTTAATTTCATAATCTAATCTCGTTTCTAATACACTTTAATTAAAAAGCCTCTATTGTTCCCTCACCACGCTATTTAACTGTTTTCTTTTCTTTTTACTACTTACTGTTTAATCACACTTCATTTGAAAATCCCAGTGCCTGCTAGGATACTCACACGAGTTGTCATTAAAGGGAATCTGTCACCCCATTTTTGCCCTATAAGCTGCGGCCACCGCCATCAGGGGCTTATCTACAGAATTCTGCAGTGCGCAGGCGCCGGGAAAGGTCAGAGAGGTCCGGCGCCTGCGCACTGCAGTACTCTGCTCTGCCCTCACCAGGGCAGAGCAGTACGCCTGCGCAGGAGCCACGACGGGACGGAAAGAAGAGGCCGGCTTCGCTACAAGATGGGAGGCGCCGAACCGGACCGTGACTCTCTCCGAACCAGACCGGACGGCGGAACTCCCCGGGTGAGTATTTTATAACTCGTTTTTTTTCACTTTCAGGTGACATCGGGGGCTTATCTACAGCATTCCAGAATGCTGTAGATAAGCCCCTGATGGCGATGGCCGCAGCTTATAGGGCAAAAATGGGGTGACAGATTCCCTTTAAGGGGCAGAGGCTGCGGTCACTGTCTCGGTCTCTGTCACCACCCTGAAACAAGGTGTAATCAGTGACAGCCTTATAAAGGGCTTTGATAGTTCCTGCTCTAATGAGTATGCCTCGGTTGTCATTTTTACATATGATCCTTAGGATCTTGTCACTGGGCAATATGCACAGTGACATTGTGTTCCCTCACCAGCTCTGATTAGAAGTGACAGTGTGCATTGTAAGAAGAGAGCCAGGGAGCAGAGGCCAGCCAGCCCCCGATATCACTTCTTATAATGCACACCAGAGAATCATTATCATCATCTTCATCCCTGATTCGCTTAACAGTTGTCTTTGTGTGGTAAATGGCCTGAGCTTCTTAATTAGCTGCCTGATTCCCAGCATAAGATTTGCCATGGCTGAGAGTGCTGCTACCTCTGCTGGTGTCCCTACCACCACAGGTGCATAGCATGCATCACAGGTTGGTGTTAGAATTGTGTTCTCCATCTCCCCTGGCCCCATATCATCCAAGTAAAAACAATGACTGGTCAGATTTTCCAATTAACCCCTTTATGACCAAAAGAATTTTCGTATTTGTGTTTTCATTTTTTGTTCCCCTTCTTCCCAGAGTCATAACTTTTTTATTTTTGGGGTAAAATGGCCATGTGAGGGCTTTTTTTTGTGGGACAAGTTGTACTTTTGAATGATACTATTGGTTGTAATATATTGTGTATTGGAAAACAGGAAAACATTTTCAAGTGCGGTGAAATTGCAAAAAAAGTGCAATTCCACAGTTTTTTTTACTATGTTCACTAAATGCTAAAACTGACCTGCCATTATGATTTTCCAGGTCATTGTGAGTTCACAGACACCAAACATGTCTAGGTTCTTTTTTATTTAAGTAGTGAAAAAAAAATCCAAACTTTGGTAAAAGAAAAAAAATGGCTCCATTTTCCGAGACCTGTAGCTTCTCCATTTTTCATGATCTAGGGCTTACTTTTTTCACACTGAGCTGCCGTTTTTATTGATACCATTTTGGTGCAGATATGATCTTTTGATCGCCCGTTATTGCATTTTATTGCAATGTATCGGCGATCAAAAAACGTAAATCTGACATTTTTAATTTTTTTCTCGTTACACCGTTTAGTGATCGGGTTAATTCTTTTGTTATATTGAAAGATCAGGCCATTCTGAATGCGACGATACCAAATATGTGTATATTTGATTTTTTTTATTGTTTTATTTTGAATGGGGCAAGAGGGGGATGATTTAAACGTTTATTTTATTTTTTATATTTTTAACCCCTTTCTGACTCCCTGCGTGCTTCCCTGAGACCATCAGAACAGTGCGATGTGATTACGCTGTTCCGAGGGCCTCCTCCCTGCAGGACCCTGGATCCAAGATGGCCGCGGGGTCCTTCCGGGTCCTGCAGGGAGGTGGCTTCTCAGTGCAGAAGAGAGCATGCGCTGAGAAGCCTCCTGCACTGCCTGTCAGATCGATGATCTGACAGAGTGCTGTGCAAACTGTCAGATCATCGATCTGACACTGTATAGTGATGTCCCACCCTGGGACAAAGTAAAAAAGTATAAAAAATAAATAAACGTGTAAAAATAATTTAAAAAAAATTCCTAAATAAAGAAAAAAAAATATCCCCTAATAAATTCATTTCTTTATGTAAATAAAAAAAAAACAATAAAAGTACACATATTTAGTATCGCTGGGTCCATAACGACCCGCCCTATAAAATTGTCCTACTAGTTAACCCCTTTAGTGAACCCCTTAAAAAAAAAAACAAGGCAAAAAACAATGCTTTATCATCACACCGCCGAACAAAAAGTGGAATAACACGCGATCAAAAAGACGGATATAAATAAACATGGTATCGCTGAAAACGTCATCTTGTCCCGCAAAAAATGAGCTGCCATACAGCATCATCAGCGAAAAAATAAAGTTATAGCTCGCAGAATAAAGCGATACAAAAATAATTATTATTTATATAAAATTGTTTTTATTGTATAAAAGCGCCAAAACATTAAAAAAAGATATAAATGAGGTATCACTGTAATCGTATTAACCCTAAGAATAAAAGTGCTTTATCAATTTTACCACACGCAGAACGGTATAAACGCCCCCCGAAAAGAAATTCATGAATTACTGGTTTTTGTTCATTCTGCCTCCCAAAAATCGTAATAAAAAGCAATCAAAAAATGTAATGTGCACAAAAATGGTACCAATAAAAACGTCAACTCGTCCAGCAAAAAATAAGACCTCACATGACTCTGTGGGCCAAAATATGGAAAAATTATAGCTCTCAAAATGTGATGATGCAAAAACTATTTTTTGCACTAAAATGCGTCTCTTAGCGTGTGACAGCTAAGATATAAAAACCCACTATAAATAGTAAATCAAATCCCCTTTTATCAGCCCCTTAGTTAGGGAAAAATAATAAAATTTAAAAAATTTATTTATTTCCATTTTCCCATTAGGGTTAGGGTTAGGGTTGGGGCTAAAGTTAGGATTAGGGGTGTGTTAGGGTTAGGTTTGTGGTTAGGGTTCGGACTAGGGTTAGGGTTGGAGTTAAAATTGGGGAGTTTCCACATGTGACATGGCATCTGATCTCAATTCCAGCCAATTCTGCGTTGAAAAAGTCCATCAAAGTCTGTATTACAAGATGTCACTACTTCTCTTCCGAGGCCCAACATATGTCCACACAGTAGTTTTCTCCCATTTACGGGGTATCAGCGTACTCAGGACAAATTGGACAACTTTTGGGGTCCAATTTCTCCTGTCACCCTTGGGAAAATAAAAAATTGGGGACTAAAAGATCATGTTTGTGGAAAAAATATGATTTTTTTATTTTTACGCTAGGGCGTTATAAACTTTAGTGAAACACCTGGGGCTTCAAAGTTCTCACCACAGTCCTCTCCACTGTTTAGGCACATCACGGGCTCTCCAAATGCGACGTGGCATCCAGCCAATTCTGCGTTGAAAAAGTCAAATGGCGCTTATTCCCTTCCGATCTCTGCCATGCACCCAAACAGTGGTTTACCCC
>VIAB01035746.1:16857-27015 GCA_009801035.1 Oophaga pumilio
CCCTTGGGGGTGAAGGGGTTAATATATGCTTTCTTTTTAAGTTTTTAGACTGTTTGACCAGTATATTACTATATAGGACACCTATAATGTTTATTACTTACACCTACCCACTCTCTATCCAAAAAAAGGCCAAAAACACCAATGCCCAAAAGTTTTAGAATTTTAATCTCATTTGCTGTTTTTTTAATAGATAATTTATGTACGGTATTTAGGAGCTATGCAACTAGAAAATTTTTCAAAACAGTATTCTCCTTTAGGCCCAATTATGAAAGTCGATGACCTAATAAACTATTTCATCTCATATAGCACTAGACTTAAAGGGGTATTCCCATCTCTAAGATACTATTTCAATATGTAGTGGGTGCAATAATAATATAATATTAGCAAATTTCTCCAATAAGAAATGTAGTATAGCTTTTCTGATTCGCTATGTCTCTTTCTTCATGTGCAGGCATTGAAGTACTTTAGATATCCATCATGACCACTATCAACTAGCTAACTGTCACTATATCAGTGGTCGTAACCATGGATACCTAAGGTCCTGCAATACTTGCACATAAGGAAAGAGACATAACAAATCATATAAACTGTACTACATTTTTAATTGGAGGTATTTGCCAATATTATTATTATTATTATCATTATTAAACCTACTACATATTGGGATAGGATCTTGGAAATGGGAATACCTCTTTAAGGCCCCCATACACAATAGACTATCATTGGCCAAACCTGTCAATATCCATGGGTTTAGCAGACAGTCTAGTGTGTATGATGACCCAATGACAGATGATTGACAGGGAAGGGAAGGATCTGGTATGTTTGATTTCGAACTGCCAATACTTTTGTTATCCGACAATCAGGCCGCCGCCAAATGAGTCTGGCAGTGGCTGTCTTCAAGAGAATATAGTACCACCTAGCATAGTGAGCAGTCCTGTGTATAGAACAATCAGCCAAGATATCTGTTGGTGGGATGATTGGCCAAACCATTGCTCGAGAGTCGTCTAAAGTATATAGGGTTTAAAGGGGTGCTAGAAAATAGTAGTGTAAAGTCTATGGTTGTCTATAGTAAAAAAAAATATCCCATTATACTGATGGCCACGATTATATAATTCCTAATCCACAGATCCTTAAGGTCCCCAAACACATTACACTAAAGTTGGTTGAACCTGCTGATATAAGTAGAATTGGACGGTGATGTAATGTGTATGAAAACCTCCCAACTCTCAGATGATGCTGGGCTAGCACTTTGAATTTATAACAGGAGATCCTTTTGTACTCCAGGAGCTAAGCCACTGCCAGATAAGTCTGGCAACAACTCTCTCACAGAGAACATTGTAGAGCACAGCCAAGCTGTATCTTCTTATGTGTGTAAGAGTATAGGACGTAGCTGACAGCAGAATGATTACCGTCCAAAAGCTATCTAATGTGTATGTAAGACTTTAGATTCTGCCATCAGTCGTTATAGTCTATGTACTAATCAGAAAACATTTAGGACAATCTCATTAAGTAAATTAGAGCTTTTTTAACTATCAGAGAGCTTGGGTCCTCCAACACGGTCAGATTTGACCCAAATATCAAATTGGGCAGAATATGGCCAAAATGATGATGATGGAGACAACTTTTTGCTATTAATTAGCGTAATTGTTCTTACTAAATGCTAAAACTACTGCTGGTCTTTCTCACAACATGATATTGTTGCCAACTCATCAAAAATCCGGTCTGAAATTTTATTCTGGCTGATCAGTTTTCAATTTGAACAATTGCTTTTAATTTCACAGTAGATTTTTCCTTTGTGTGTCCATTTTTGAAATTCATATCTAGACTTGGTAACGTGTCTTCAGGGAAAGTCTCCCAACCAACTTCTGAACTTTTAACAGTCAAAAACACAGCACGACAAGGCCTTGAGGCCTGGAAAATGGCCAAATTTCTAAGCTTTGCTCTAATTCATCATGGTGTCTGTCAACGTTGTGCTTTGTTTGCCAAATTTGAATTCAGCAAACGTTTTCACAAATAGATTCTAGGTTTGAATAAATATTTGTATAATCCTTGAACATGAGTGAAATATAAAATAAAATAAATTAAAATATAAAATCCACAATTTTACCGAAAATGGACATTTTGTGATACAAATTTTTTTGGGGACAAAGCAGATATGGATTTTATGATCTTCACAAACAATACAAATTGTCATTATTATCACATACTCTTGTCTTTCCAAATTTATTACCAACCCTTATGGAGAATTTTTAATAAATGTAATTAGAAATCAATTTTCACAGACCAGCGTGAATGGGAATCTCTAGCAGTCCCAAATATTTTCTCAGCACTTACAAAAAAAAAATCTCAAAGGACATTCATTCCCAAGAGACGCAATCAATCATCCACTGTTCAAGTTCATTTCTCAGACAACGGGGTCTCCCGCCTGCTTAGTCCATTGTTCCTGGGGGTCTGATCCAAGAAAAAGCCCTGACCACTCGCTTAAGCTATAATAAAAACTGACTGACTTTAACAATTTGGTTGAACAGAAGTAATTTAGACATCCAAAATCATGCTGTTTGATGTGAAAAAAATACAAAAATATTAAAAAGAAAAAAAACAAACAAGATAAAAGGTTGACTAATCAAATAAATATCATATTTTTCAACAATAGGAAAATGGTCTTCAGTACAGCATTTTTCAAATGAATTAAAAAAGGTGGTTATGAAAGTGAAATATGTAATTTACCAGACTCAAGAATGTGAGAACCAGCAAATCAGAAAAGAACAATAGACATTTTTCTAAGAAATTTCTCATGTAAGACACTGCTCTGTACATTTAAGAATAATGTTTTCATGTACATTTCTACAACATTATGGCTTATTCATTTATTTAGGCCTTTAAACATATCCAAGAAATGGAACAGGGGGAACTAATTATTTTTCAAGGCCACGTCCTTTCTGTAATTGTGGAGTACATTAACCACATTTGCAGTGTCCTTTGTGCAAGTTCTATGTGGTGTGAACTTTCCTTCTTCATTGATGGGTTGCGTGATGGACAAGTCGGAAGAGAATTCCTCTCAATTAGAGTCGTCTTCAAGCTTAAGGATACATAATGACACGTTTGTATGGTGGGGCAATCAGTGAAAGGATAAATGGGTCAATTCACCCTGCAGGGAGCATGACAGGTAAAGCAATTGCGCTTCTAACAGATATTGATTAGAAACCGGTTAATTTTATCAGCTTAAATCAATAACTTGTGATTTCTTCTAGAGTAGAGGTCCATTCTTGATGAAACATTAGGCAAGAAAGTCACTCCAAGACATAAATAAGTTGCTCATTACTTGTCTGTGTTTAGTCGGGAAACTTCACTATGTAGGAATACTCTTTAGATCAATACATGGTCACATCTATAACCTTCCTCAATGTATAGACCCAAAATGTGGTTGGTTTATTGGCTTAGCTTGCATACAAAGCTAGATAAAATAACAAACATGGGACCCATGGAAGAGAAATCAGATTCCTTCATGCTGGTGAATGCCATATCTCATAAGACATGGACCCACCCCCGCCTTCCTCTTTCATGATGCCAGATCCAGTTCTAACTCCTCTGGTGAGCTCTTAGCTCCAATAATCCCACAATAAGAGTTTTCTCCGCTTGTTATGACACCCTGCGAAAGCTGTGGAGAGAAGTCTTTTCTTTTGCCTTGTCCTCCACGGCCAGCCAGTGGCCTGAATGTGAGGCTTTTTTTTTGTGACTGTGTGTGCCTAACTAATTGAACTGGAGGGTTTCAGTCTGGATGGAATACAATGGGCTTCTTGTTGATGTTTGCTTTCTGCGGTGAAGACAGTGTGCCTCGTTTTCTTAACCCTCTGACTGGATGGTAGTATTCCAGAAAGCAAAAAAATTGCTTACTATATAAATAGGAATGAAAAATTATAATACTTTAAAAGAAAAAGAAAAAATCACAATTTTTTTCTTGAATATTTATGAGAAGTTAAAGTTCCAGTTTGGAGCCTGTTGAAGGTTCCATAAACAATCCCATAAAGAGCAATAGTTCCTTCTACTACATCTTTTGGCTAGAGTGAAACGTGGCCACAAGGAGCATTTCTTGCTCTGGATGACCTGTCTTGTTCTGAATTCCACAAACAATGGTAGAGTTGAGCAATTTGATTTGTGCTGCCCAGGCTATGATGCATGGCCTAGTAAACACCAGTGGGGCCAAGAATGCCATGATAAGGATGTTGGGTACAGATATGTAGACAGTCTACCACTGGATCGAACTGGATTTCGGACAAGTGCAACCTGGATCGAATTGCTTGTCTCTAATTGACATGGATAGGCATTGTTTTAATGCCTAATTTTTACTGTGGAGGCACTACAAGGAAATTGAAGCATATTGCCAGGAGTTCCCATGAATGACAACCAATAAGTGGGGTTCCCTGAAGGGAGATACTTTTTAGGATCAGCTTATTATTGAGGCACCTTTCAAGCAAAAAAAGATTTCCAAAGCAGAGGACCCATTTAATATTTTGTTGATTCGGTAAGTGAAGTTCAGCCTTCACTAAACTCTGCTGACTTGCTCAATGATGATGGAATTCTTGTCCTATCTTCTGTCAGGCTCCTATGGCTTGTGGAATATTCCACAACAGAAAGTCATAAGGTCATAAAAATGGTAATAAAATAGAAAATACAGCCTTTACTGCAAAAAAACAAGTCCTCATATAACTCTACTGGCTGGAAAATAAAAATGCTATAGCTCTTGGAACGTGGGGAGGAAAAATATAAAGCAAATAAGTTAAGAGAGGCCTACTGGGACCAAAGACCTATACAAACCTGGAGTAAGCCCTCTGACAGATCCTGGATCTACGGAACAATTCTATGGTACTCTGGTAGCCAGTCCAAATCTGGTTGAAAGCAAAGATAACTCTTTGAAATTTGATAATTTGGTCAATTTGTACTAATCATCTGGTAAATTTGATTTGGTCCAAATAAAATTTTTCCAGACCCCAAAGCATAATGAATAGAGGGCCAGGAAGATTTTAGAAAATAAATAATTACACTCAACTTCCTAAACGTGTCTCTCCCCTGTCCTGCTGGCCTAGCAACCCATGCTTTTCTCCACTCACTTTGGATCATTTTTTTGTATTCTCATTGGTTTTCAGTCCAGACCTTCGTCATCGTCAAGGTCTTAGGTGGACACGTGAGGTGTCACACACATCAGAGATCATGTGGTGCAACACAAGTGATTAAGATCTGGACCAAAGACTGATCCAAATACCAAAGAAAACCAATCTGAAAACAAATATGAAGCGAATGGAGGCCAGGGCGGTGATCTGCGGTGGCAGGACAGTTGAGGGGTGGGTCTAGGAAAACTGAGTACTATCTTTTACTATTTTTAACCCCTTTCCAGCCCAATAAATAATCTCAAAAATTGTGGCTGGCTTCCCTTTATTTTTCTGTATGTGTGCCAATCAATTCTCCAAAGTTTAGTAGATTCATCAAGGACCTGATTAATTAAAATTCAGTTTGTGCGTAGATGCCACTCCACATGCACAATCTTTCTATTTCACCGTGAAAATTATTCTCATGCCTCTTGTGTTGTATTGTAGAGGTGGTCCATTTTTGAAAATGTACTGTAAGTTACCTATTAGGGAATTCTTAGTTAATAGTGAGAAATATGTTGTTCAGAAACATGGTCTGTGGGCCAAATGACAAAGATGTTCATTTCAAATCTTAGATGCCTTGGTGGAAAACATTGGTTCCAAAAACATGCATACCCTATAACAATCTCTGGGTAAATTGGCAAATATCAGTATTATATAAGTCAGCAAGTATACCCTATTACTGTGGTTTCCTAGTTTACTAAACCCATTTAACAGCATTGTATGTGGGGTCACTCTATGATCAAGATCATCTTTCTTTACTAGAATGTCTCTCTCTGGAGGACCTGACCTGTCCTACATTACACAAGGGATGTATTGATTTGAATGGTTACTGTCTAATATTCCATTTCCCCATTGGTGGTGCTGTAGTACAAATGAGCATTTACTTTTAGCTTAATGTATAAATTAACCAATCACACTGTTTCCCATTCATGTGACAATCTGTGATCAACCTATTGTTAAGAAAACTTTCTAACAATACAATTGTCCCGAGCGGAGTGACCCTTTAAAGTCTATCTTTCGAATATTTTGGAGTAAGCATTGAGCTTCTTTTATACAACTATTGAACATTTTGGTTTAATGCTACAGATATACAGTACATGTGTACGTCTGACTAGATCATGTTGTCCAATACTAAGTTACTAGAAATAATAGGGGCATTTATGACATATACTAGAGATCTAAACTAACTGACCTAGCTACAAATCTCAATGGAAATTTGGGTGTCTCATAAATTTGATTTTTTGGGCATTTGATTTGGCAGACAATTCAGTGTGCCTGAAATGGATAAAAAAAAAAATAAATAAATAAAGCTTCTCCACAGCCTTCCTACACCTGTCCTGCCACTGACTGATCCTCTAATCACTCCTCTTCAGCCTCCTGTTGATCTTCACCCACGTGACAGTGTCGAGCATAGTAAACAACGGCAACGCTGGAGGCCCATAATGAGAGGAAGATAGAAGGCAGAAGACGAGGAGTCGATTGGAGGGCACCTGTGGCACGATAGGCATGGCAGAGGCCGAGGAGAGGTGAGTATATTTTTGGGGTTTTACAATTTATAAACGTTGGATTTAAGTTGCACAGAATTTTTTGATACAAGTCAAATTTCCCTGCCAAACATTGAGCAAATCTGATGAACTTGAATTGAATTTCAGCAGAATCGTTCATCTCTAGTAATTACCCAAATTTTTGAAGAAATAAAAAAATGTATTTGGGAAATCGGATAACACAATTTTGATTATTTCAATTATAAAAAAAAATAATAAATCGTAATAAAAGAGTTACCGTAAGTGTTCAGACATGTTTTTTTTTTATCCCCAAGAAAAAAAAATCACTACAGTCAAAAACGGTTGAGTTGCTCTGTATCTGAAAAGGGATAACACAACTTTGGACTCCATCCAAAAAAAATAAAAGGACGAGACGCCATCCTTTTTAACTATTGGATGTGATTTAATGGTTCTGCACCATCCGGATGAAGGGCTCTGGCAGTTTGTCGCATCCATCTTTGGCAGAACAAATAAGCTTTGTGAAACTGGCAGATGCTAGCAGACACGGGCCTCCACATCTAGATACATTTACCGTTCATAGACTCATAAAAACCCTATACATTTCCGTCCATGAGATAAAAGAACAATACAAAAAAAGCAAAGTGTGTATATTACCTCCCCTATAAAAATCTAAAATTTCACATTGCACAGAGTATGTCCTTTTTTCCGTGGTCATATGTCAGTAACAAATATTTTTTAAAAAACTGTAATAAAAAGTAAAAATTATATTTATCCATATATTATCAGAATTCTATCATGATTTTTTTTTTACTTTTTGGTGCTTTTAACATTGAATCTTCAGGAAAAAATATTTATTGATAAAATTTATAATTTTATTTATGACCTGTAAATTGTGAATAAATTCACTTATACCGTATTATATAAAGAAAGACAATTTTTTTTCATGTAATTTGTCGCGATTGCTCATTGTATTTTTGAAACTATTTAATATTTTTTTTACGTATTTCTAAACTTTTTTTTTCATGCTTCTTACTTGATGAAATGCTATTAGAATTACTGAAATATCAGAAATTACAATTGAAACGCTTTATTTTAAAGAAAAGTAAAACATTCTTACTAAAAAGCTAGAGGACATCTTTAACATGAATGAATTCGACGTAACTTCATTTTGGAATTTTTATTATTTTTGCGCAATTTTAACTCAATTTTCTAGTATCTTGTTTGAATTTTCAAGATGCCACAATAAATGTCATTGGACTATAATTTGAAAGGTAAGATAACTGTGTATTGTAAAAATGGAAATTATACACAAGAGTTCCCCACCCCCCTAACATCATATTTCTTTTTTTCTGAATACAATATTTCCTAAGTTAAAATGTAATTCTGAAATTTAGGATTCACCATACAAAAATTGGGGTGGGTGGGGGATGTGAGAAATAAAATAAATCTACTTTTTAACGGAGACTTGCAGAATACAGCAAATCATGCAAAATCAAATTCCAAATATTGATATGCCTCTCTAAATCACAGCATAGATTTTGTAAGTGCCCCCCCTATAAGTCAATCTTTAAAATTTCCATATCTTTCAAATTTCTAATTTCCATATTAGAAAACACAGCAGATCTGCAACCAATGTTTAGTCTAATTGTGAATGGATTCTGGGTGTTACCGGTAGATGTAACAGATTGCTAGAGAAAGATGAGGTAGTCACTTGGCAACAATTAACAGCCCCCCACCCCTTTGTCTTTTATCTTATGGAGATGTATAATTTGCATGTGGGAACAAGGCTACACAGAGTTCCACACACATTTGGCGTTCTCATTTCAAGCCCATGTGACAAAGAGTTAAAACCATTAGGAAAATGAAAACCTTCATCCAATAGTTAAATCTGATTTGCATACATCTGCATAATGAATGTCATTTGCATTCCTTGAGGTTGGCTGCTTCTGTGTGAGAAATAAAGGGGGGATCTTGTTTTGTAAAAGAATGCATGTGCCTGTGTGATCTCTTTTTCTGTCCCCCCAAAAAAAATAAAAAGGACACTGTTTCCTTGTATTCTCCTTTCCTTTCTTCCTTCCTTCCTTCCTTCCGTACAACACAAAAGAGCTGAACACAGTGTCCCTCTCACAGCAATCAGTATATTCTCCTCGTCTTCTCCTCACCCCACCGAATGCCACGTTCCTCTCTCTCCTCCTGTTCAGCACCTACGGACGTTCCACCATCTTAAGCTTGATGAGACCCTACAAAATGGCCGACCTCACACACAGGTACCGAGTGAGAATTTCCGTAACGAAGCATGGCACCCACCAAGATCATATCACTCTAAGAAAGCGAGTTACTGTATGGTTATCGAGCTGGATGATATCATATACTTTCCCGCTGATCTTGGCAACCATCCGATAATTCATTTGCATGTAACAGTCTGCGGAGGATTTCTCCAGTTTTTAATTGTCAGGCATCAATTAGCCGATAAGATTATGCATGTGGGCGATTAAGAATTCCAGCCCATCCCCCTTCTTTCCCATTGCTTCGCTTTATAGAAAATATCACACAGTCAAATTATGTTCTAGATTTAAGAGGTAAGCAAAAATTAACAGACAGGGGTGTTTGGTTTCAAATATTTTATCACCTAATGATAAATTTCCTTGACAAATTTGGAAAGCTAGAGTGAAGCAAGATAATAAGGATGGGAGAGGTACATGATCAGATAAGATCAGGTCCCCAATCTCTATCAATTTTATTTTTTGAAGGTTCTGCTTGTTTTTGTGAGAATTTTTGCAACTTTTTTTAGGTTTCTGTGGAGTACGTTCATGGGGATAAGAAATGGAGAAGACTTTAGGTAATTTCATACATTGGTCTCATAGTTTCACTAGTCATGGCTGAGTCAACTTTCTTATGAAAGGAATAGGAGATTTTGGGGTTCTTGAACAAAAACTATCCCAGGGGATAGTTTATCAAAGTCGTACCCAAGACTTCAGACATGAAAAATTTTGCGAAAAGATTCCAAATCCTATTTCATATTTCTTATAGGTCTTCAGTTCACCAAGCAATAAGTGGGGTTTTAAATGAGTGCTGTTATTCCAAATAAACCAAGTCTAGATATATTCTCCAATTTGATATAACATAGTAACATAATTAGCAAAGCTGAAAAAAGAGATTTGTCCATCCAGTTCAGCCTATATTCCATCAGAATAAATCCCCAGATCTATGTCCTTCTAATGAACCTAATAACTGTAAGATACAATATTGTTATGCTCCAGGAAGACATACAGGCCTCTCTTACACCCCTCGACTGAGTTCGCCTTCACCACCTCCTCAGGCAAGGAATTTCAGATTCTCACTGCTCTGACAGTAAAGAATCCTCTTCTATGTTGGTGGAAAAACCTTCTCTCCTCCAGACGCAGAGAATGCTCCCTTGAGACCATCACATTCCTTGGTATAAGCAGATCCTCGGAGAGATATTTGTATTATCCCCTTATATACTTTTACATGGTTATTAGATCGCC
>VIAB01035748.1:8355-27011 GCA_009801035.1 Oophaga pumilio
GTAAAAACGTGAACATGGACCTAACACTGATGGTAAAAACGGAAGCATGGACCAATCACTGATGGTAAAAAAGGAAGCATGGACCAATCACTGATGGTAAAAACAGAAACATGGACCAATCACTGATGGTAAAAACGAAAACATTAACCAATCACTAATTATAAAAACTGAAACATGGACCAATCACTGATTATAAAAATGGAAACATGGACCAATCACTGATGGTAAGAACGGAAACATGGACCAATCACTGATCGTAAGAACGGAAACATGGACCAATCACTGATGAAACTTGGATCAAAAACACTGATGGCACTGTTTTTTGCGTATGTGAAAAATCACTGACATCTGAAAGAAGATGAATGAATACATATTAAGAGAAACCAAATAGACTGCTGTACTGACTAAATGCAAGGAGAATGTGCCGTATCCCTCCACCCCGACGCGCGTTTCATCCACATTTCTTCAGGGGGCACCCCCTGAAGAAGTGTGGATGAAACGCACGTCGGGGTGGAGGGACACGGAACATTCTCCTTGCATTCAGTGAGTACAGCAGTCTATTTGGTTTCTCTTATTATGTATTGAATGGTTTTGGCCCTATTATGTTCTAGCCGTCTGGAGGGTTACTTTAATATTGCATTAGATATCATTTTGATACTATTTAAATTTTTTAATTTCCCCTCAGTTTAGGCATTTCTATAGAGCAATTGTTTACATCTTATTTATTCTAAGAGATTAAATTGCTGGCATAATTTAGTATCTGGAATACATTTCCAAGTACAGCAGAATGCATTTAAGGAAATAGTAGCTATAGATGTCCCTCACATCTGAGGTCATAGATTTTTATAATATAATTATTTTGTCCCCGGGGCCTGTGGCTGTAAATATGGCTCTGTGAGATGCCGGATCTCTTTCACCTTACTTACAATTGGCGACGATCGCAGATAGCTTAACTCAGCTGCCGGCACACATGTTATGAAGAATCCTGAAGAGACTTTGATTTCTTTAAGAATTCTTGTTGAATGCATACAAACAGCAGCAGGTAAAAAAGACTTTCTTCAGACAGACTGAAAACACATGTGATTCTGATAAAATCAAGATGGAGAATGAAACACAGGAGAAAGAAGAAGGAAATGACATCATACCAGAAGAGGGAGACAGAGAGACAGGAGGGACAAACTTGATGTAAAGGGAGGATTTCAGCTATGCAAAAACAGGGACACATAGCAACAGTAAACAATATGAGAGACTGCAATACAGCATGTAAAATGCACAAGACAGTCTGTAAAATGTCTCATTCATGGGACATAACAATAATGTTGTTTTGAAATTTAAGTATTTAATAAACTATTATTAGATTGGAATTGACTTAGGTGAAAGGTGAACGGCAAAAAGCACAAAAACCAGAGTGAGTTTAGTGTGACGGACGGGTTGATGTGAATTATTTGTTGGCACATGATTATTTTTGGATTTTTTTGTGATTTAATAGGATTTGAGAATTGCCTGATGGGAGAAAAGAAAGAACATGTCACTGCATCTAAGCAGATTCAAATGGAATCTTCTGTGAAGTAGACACTGTCAAATCAAAAGGCTGCAAAAACGCTACAGGAAAAAAAAACTTTACTAAAAACTTAAAAAAAAAAAGCTAAATAAATCTTCTCATATGAATAGCAAAATAGATTTGCCATAGAAATGAATTGGATGAGTTTTGCAAGTGCTTTTAAAACAGCTTTTGGCTATGCGCACACGGCGGCTTTTAAACTCAAGCAAACCCACCAAGGTTTTAAAGCAGAAGATACTTCAGGAAACACAGGACAGTTTTAGCCATTGGTGTTTTTTGGAGGGTTCTCCCATTTTTATTGTTATTTTCCGGGAATTTCTTTTATTCTATTGAACAATTAAGAAACCACGAAACCACTACCTTTTTGCTACGTTTTTAAGCAAAATCGATTGTAAAATGCTCTAAAAGCTATCCGGGCGTCTTTTGAGTTTTTCAATTTCCTTATATTGTGAAGCACAAAGCATCTTCCGGGCAGAAAGCGCCTGAAGAATGGTCAGGTCGCTTCTTTTAACCATTTGGCGTTTTTAGAAACCGGACGCCGTTAAAAGACGGTTAAAAACCTGAACATATGAAGAGCAAATCGTTTTTACATAAAAATGCTTAGTTTCATTGTTTTGAGCATTTTCTGATAGATTTTTCAGGTGGTTCCCACACAGCGGAATCTTTCTAAGGGCTCATACTCACATGCGAGGAAGTCGTGCGATGCTCGCATGTGAAATCTCAGCTCTGGTGCCAGGACTCGGGAGTGGAGCGAGCGGCTGCATATAAACACATGCAGCCGCTCGCTCCACTCCCGAGTGCCGGCGCCAGAGCTGAGAGTTCACATGCGAGCATCGCACGACTTCCTCGCATGTGAGTATGAGCCCTAAAGAAGACGTCCTGCACACATTAATCTTGGGTTAATGAGCACAACGTCTTAAAGACGCCAACACATCCACCAAGGTTTTCCTAGACAAAGTGGCTTCAGGAAAAAGCCGGTTGTCTTTTTCTTGGAGCGGCTTCCCTGGCGGTTTTGCCGTCGTCTTTGCAACATCTTTTTGTATAATTTTGACTATAACTAGAGGGAGGCTTCCTAGCGGAACAATGAACATGTTACTTTTTTTACCTGCTTTACTGTTTCCAAACCAAGCAGTTAATAAAAGCAGTAAATAATTGAACATGTGCACAGAAATGCCGCTTTTACATTGCTGCGTATTATGTTCACTTTTTACGGCGTTATTTGCGTTGTATTCCAAGCGGAATCCTCCTGCAAAATGCATCTGATACACATACACTTATAGGTGGCAGCATTCTCGCTGAGGTTTTACTATAGGAAGACGCTTCAGGATAACGCTGTTGGTGTTTTTCCTGAAGCTTTTTCCTTGGTGTCGTCTTAATATGCACAGCATCTCGTTTGGACATCGCAGTTCATGTGTTCCTTTATTTCAATGTTTATTGAGCATATATTCAAGCGGATTCTGGGTGGAATCTGTCTGAAAAAAATGTGTGCACTGAACTTTTGAAAAGGATATTGGATCTGCTAAAAAAAACTCCATTTGAACATTGACAAAAATTCTCTAAAAATAGTGTTTTTCACTTGAAAAACTTGTTTTTCTTTAATGCTTTAAAAAAAATCTATCTGCAAGTAGCCTCAAGGTGAGTTCTTGACTCCTGAAAAATCAACAAAAAACAAAGCTTCATAAAAGCTAAATTTTTGTGTGCTTTATTTGGTGTTTTTTTATGACATTTTTGTTAATTGGGTGTTTTTTTTTGTTTCAGAAGCAAAACCTGCTTTTTTTTAGTGTAGATTTTGAAGTGGAACCCATCCTAAAATTCACGTAAGTGCCGATTGTTAACGAGCGCCGATTGACTACGTACAAGTTGATATTGATCAGCGCTTGTCTACTAAACTTTTTACACTGGATGATGTGCTGTTGATAACTATTTTTTATGCCGCTATAAACAATCCAATCACTGTGCTAACAGCGGCCGGCAATTGGGAACAAGAATTGGCACAAATGCTTGCTCTCCGATTCTTGGATTCTCTAACTGCACTTTAAAGTATCACCTACCCAACAAATGGAGGATAACTTTCAAGTCTGAGACTAAGATCTGATCATTTTCAGGGATGCCTGCAACAAAAAATTATATTAAAACTAAATCTAACTTTAAGTCTGACTGCTGTACAGACTAATCCCATCTCATATTCCTTATCTCAGCTATTTACCACATTATCTCACATCTTTTCATTTCAAAGAATCCTCTAGAAATATTCACCTACAAATCTGCAGAGGATATTTGCAAGGTCTTACATTTATCTGTTTTTCATACTTACCAACAGTCCTAATTTTACTGGGACAGTCATGTACACTAAACTGAAAATGGGGCAGTTTAGTGGGTAACTGGGGCACTTCCTAGGACTGTGGCTTAAATTATCTGAATTTTGCATTGTAAACTTTGATAGGTTTGTGTTTTGCCATGAAAAAGTACTAGACTTTGCTGGACCTAACGTAGGACCTGTGGACACTCTTTACAGAACAGGAAGTAGTCTATTGTGAAGCTCAGTGAATGGTGCAAAAACTGCAATATTTTAAGATTTTCTTTAGCCCCTTCCCATCATATGACGTACAGGTACATCATATGTGAGGTCCCGTATTTGATGCAGGCTCAGGTGCTGAGCCTGCATCATTGCCGGCTGATGATGGCTGTGTTACACAGCCGGCATCTGCCTCCAATAACAGTAAGTGGAGCTGAGCTTTGTCTGCAATCAAACTCTGACAGCAGCATTTGAAATGCATGGCCTGGGGGACACGATGTCCCACGAATCCTTCACTCACCAATGGTGCAATCATGGGGATATCAGAGAGAAGAAGAAAAAAGTTCTGTCACTTGGGAGAAAAAAAATAAAAGCCCCAAAATGGAAAAGGTTGGTTGTGTAGGGGCCTAATATAAATAACGAAATAGAAAACTAGAAAAAAAACACCATGAATTAAAAGAATAAACAGCAGACAACATAATGAGTTATTTTCTAATCCAAAACAAAAAGTTTCCAAGGAACCAGAATTTCCTCAATGATTCCTTTATTTGGGCATGTAAAAAATGACGAAAACAATCCCAATGTTTGGTCACAAACTGTCTTATTGTGAATCAAAACAAAAACCCATTTGCGGTTGGAAAGTTGGGATAATGTGATAAAAACCAAACACAAATTTGAATACCATCAAAAAATATAAGTAAAAATATTTTTTAAAAAGTCCATGTCCAATGAATGACAATTATTTTTGGAAATAAAGATATTGCTTCTCGCACACCGACACTGTACTTACACCGTTTATGGCGGTGGTGAGATGATTGGCACATTGTGCTCAGTTTAATTCTGATTTGTGGTCAGTCTTGTGTCATTAACCTCACTACAAGCCTCCTTATGTTTTATCTGTAAATGGTTCGGCTGGATTCAGTGTGATCTGCCAGATGGGATATAACCCAGAATTACACAGGCATTTCAAAAAGCACTCGGTAAATTGCATTTTCTTTTCCATGAATGTAAAACAGACTCGTGGTGGCAATCTCCCTGTATAAACAATAGCTTTCCTTCTTACGAATTTTGATATAGGGTTACTTTGGTAATACAGATTTCACCTCGCAAATGTCACTGATAACTAACATGGGATAGATAGATAGATAGATAGATAGATAGATAGATAGATAGATAGATAGATAGATAGATAGATAGATAGATAGATAGATAGATAGATAGATAATAGATCGTAGATATTTTTAGTCGTCCTTTGAAGTGTAGTGTCTACCAGTGGCGTAACTAGTGTCTGATGGGCCCCGATGCAAGATTTGGACCAGGTCCCCCCCATCCTGGTATATACAGTGAAGAGCAAAAGGGTAACAATGTTTTGAACGTTTGACTTTCAGGTTCCATATCTCACCATCCACTTCTGCTTTGAGCTACTGTATTAGTCCTACAGATTCACTTACATTTGTCACTCAGACTCGTGATATTGGATTATTTTTGTAAATGAAAAATTCCAAAATCTAATAGCTTTGACTCATTTGTTTTATTTTTCCTTCTTTTTGTCTACTATTCAGACTTGAAAATCTGATGTAGTTTTAGGCTAAATTTATGCAGAAATATGGACAATTCTGAAGGGTTCACAAACCTGCAGGCACCATTGTATCTAAGTACTATTTTTCACCCTAACATATTAAATAATAGACAGTGGTCTCAGAAGCACAGACTGATGGGGATTTCTAGAATTTTTTAAAGTCTACTCAAGACACACATGATGTGTTTCCTTATAGATCTTCAGATGATATACCCCTTTGCAACTGAAAATTAGAGATTATTCTTTTACTTTGCTTCTTCCCCTCCAAACTATAACAAAGCTGTTTAGACTATCTCCTGTTTGATGAATTCTCCCTGTAGAGACATAGAAACAGTGGCGATATTTTCCAGAATATCCCTGGAGGTAAATAATAACCATCTATCAGTGAGCAGAATATTAGAGAACAAACATTTCCAGCTTTTGCTGATCCAAACCTATTGTAGCTTGTTAGTGCAGTCTTAGATTTTCATTGCAGCTTTCAGTTACTTGTGAAGTACAACATGAAAAGTTTATATGAACTTGATAAGGATACTTGGTTTGGAATGTTCAAATAGCAAAATAATCATAAAGTACATACATTTCCTGGCAAAAGTTTGGAAAAACCTGTTCATGCAATGGATTTTGTTTGTTATTATTGGAATGTGAACATTGTAGATTCAGACTGAAGGCAGCAAAACTACGAAGGAGCACATCTAGAGAGGAGTAAAGAAACACATGACACAAACCAAAATATGTGTTACGCCTTAGATTTCTCAGAATACCTACCTCTTACTCTTATGACAGCTTTAAATCCCCTTGAGCAGCTTCATTAGGTCTGAAATGGCCTCCTAAATTGTCAAGAGTTAATTTGTTGACTCACTGGCCTTCAGCTGGTGCAATCATTAGGTGTGTTTTGCAGAGGCAGTTTTGGTACACAGTTCCACACAATTCAGAGCCCCACTTCACAACTGTTTTAAGCCAGAATATGGCAAGAACCTCCCAACTAAGGACAGAGAAATGACAGCCCATCATTATTTTAAGAGATGATGGCAAGTCAGTCTACAGTATTGCTATAACTTTGAAGGTATCCTCAAGTGCAATCATAAAAAATTATCAATCCCTATGATGAAATTTGACCAGAAAAGTAGATCAAAAACTACCTCTGCTGCAGAGGATAAGTTCATCCGAGTTACTAGCCTCAGAAACCACAAATTGATAGCAATTCAGATACCAGCCCTTATTTGTGGTTCCCCTTACATCAAGCAGCAGACTCAGCTCAACATCAACTGTCCAGAGGAGACAGCAAAAAGCAGTCCTTTATAAACAAAATGCTGCAAAGAAGTCACTATTGAGGACTGCAAATAATAAGAATAGACTTGTTTGAACCAAGCAACACAAGAACTGGACATTGGATTAGGAGAAATCTTTTCTGTGGTCTGATAAAGAAATTAATTTAATCAAATTAATTAGAGATTTTTAGAATCAACTACCATGTCTTTGTGAGACACAGAAAAGGTGAGCTGATGGTTTTTACATGTGTGGTGCCCACTGTGATTTATTTCAAATTCAAGGCACACTTACCCAGGATTGCAACGGCAACATTTTATAATGTTGTGCCATCCATTCTAATTTGCACTTTGTAACACCATAATTTGTGTTGCAACAAGACAATGATCAAAAATACACCTCCAGACTATGTATGGGCTATATGACCAAGAAGGAGAGGGTTTTAGATCTGTGTCCGATGACATAGCTTCCATAATCACCTGACCTCAACACAACTGAGATGGGTTTGGGATTACTTGGACCACAGACTAAAGGCAAGCAGCCAACAAGTGCTCAGCACCCATGGGACCTCCTTCAACACTTAGAAAGCTATGCCGGGTGACGACCTAGTGAAGCTGCTGGAGAGAATGCCAAGAGGGTGAAAAACTGTCACTAGAGTATAAAGTGGGGACTCTAAGGTATAGCACATTCTATTTTGTTTCACACTTGCGCACTGCCCCTCCATTCCAATGGTGACTAAAATGCCCCATTCTGCCGATCTGTGCAGGTCCCAGTGATCGGATCCCCACCAATCAATAATTATCTATCTTGAGGATAAGTGATAACTTATTCTCCAAAGACAAATCCCTTTAAGAAATTGATTAAGGGCCCTTTAGACCATTAAATGACCAACAAACTGTTCTATACAAGCCAATTGGTGCTTGCTTACTGTCCTATTTAAACGGGCCGACGAACATTCAATGCCTTCAAAACAATCATTAGTACGATCGTCCTGTGCACATAAAATATTGTTGCAGGACAATGTGCTGCCAATAATGATGATTATTATGCAGGCATAAAAATCATTGCACTCAACGACCAATCGTTTTGCTTGACTGTCGGGTGATGGCCGACCTGTTTAAACGAGCTGATAGTTGTAAACGAAGCAATTATTGACTCATGTTAGGGGCCATTACTGTTGATGGAAAGCAAACTCCTTATCACCTGACAAGGCTTATTAATATAGTTATTGATATTGACATATCCCTAAGAATCTGCCTCTAGAGGTTATTATAAATTAAATTGGCCATACCAATGTGAGCCATGTAGATCAGGAGAGCAGACTGTCAGTCATTACATGTCTCACACTGGTAACACTTCCTTTTCATTTAAAATGAGCTCCAGAGGCAGATTCTCAGGGAGATCTATACCCGTCCCATAGCTCTTAAGTGCTCATTAACATATTAAAAAATGTGGATTTCTCTGGAAAATACATCGGATCGCAGATATCAAGGTATCATTATATTCAACTTTCTAAGACCTGCATGTCCATATAGATGGCGTAGAAGGGTTGATCCTAATGACACTTGCCGTTTAATGGAGATTTGAAAAATAGTGATTCTACGGCCTTTTGCAACCAATCAGGTTCCAGTACTGTACTAGATGAAATGTCGACATTGATCGGACACTTTTTTTTTCTATCCTTCACTATAGGGAACCTGATATATCTTCTCGAGTTTTATGCACAGCTTTTTTATATCATGATATGAGGTTTCATACAAAGCAGTGAAAATCAGATTTACATTTTTCTAAAGACTCCTAGCACAAAATAAAAATGCCTTTTTTTTGCCACTGCCCGATTCAATCAAGCGGAGTACATTGGATAGCCAGAGGCTACGAGTTCTGTATAAAGCTGACTTGTATTTTAATTAATAACTTGATGCACCATCTCCACGGCCGGGCCGTTGGCGCTCTCTGTTTTTTCTTTCTTTGTTATGTTCCATAAACAATTTTCTAACAGCGTGTAGACAAACCGGCTGCTAAATTTTTCCAAACTTTAATAGGTTAAATGGAGTGAGTTGTTTTCTTAAAGAAACGAGATCTTTTGGGAGGTTAAGCGATAATTCACAAATCTTAGTGACATTGTAAATTAGTGAGAAATTCAACTTGTAATTGAAAATAATTTTAAAGCCGAGTTCAGACAAGCGTTTGAAAAAGTGTCTGTTTTCAGAAAAAATCAACAATTTTTCATCTACTGTATATTGTCATCCATTAAACAGTATAAAAAGTGCAAAAACTACAATCCTGAGTATTTCGACTTTGTAATATTAAATGGTTGCCATTATGTCATGTGACAGCAAAAGCAGTGAATACCAAAATGTAAAAGTACATAAAGAGGTGCTCTCAAGTTTAAAGTTACCCCTATCCTGTCCTCTGGATAGGGGTAACATTCTGGGGGTCAGAATGCTGTGGCCCCATCTATCACAAGAACCAGGCCTCTGAAAAGTGCAGTGTTCAGCTGATCTCTTTTGTCTTATTAGGTTGAATGGAGAGGAAGTGTGCACGATCATCCTCCACTCCATGCAATCGGGGACTTCAATTCAGATCTGTGGGGGCCATGGCGGTCAGACTCCCAACAGGTTGGATAGTTATTTTTTTATCCAGGGGATAGATGATATCTTTTAAACTTGAGAACACCCCCTTTAATTTACTTAAAATAATGTGTTCTGGCAGAAAATTCCCTGGCTGCCTTCCTTTGGTTTAACTTCCTTCCCACCTCTTGTCATTGGCAATCTGTCTCTAGCAGCAGCGACACGGAGATAGATTACGGGAAGTGCAGTCATTACTGCGTAACGTGGTGCAGGGGTAAGCCTTGGGCAAGATTCTCGTCTTCCACACCCCACCACATTACATGAAAATGGAAGTCTTGGCTTGGCGTGTCCTCTTGTTATCTAGGTGATACGCCTCTGCAGACTTCATGCTGCCATTGTACTTGGCAGGCCAGGACCAGATGTTACGGAGATGAGTGAGGGAGACCAAAATAAACTTGTTTTTACTGAACAGTAACTTGTCAAGAACTATGTACATCAGATAATAGTACAATGCTTCACCAATGTTTCAGTTGCATTGAGCATGCCTGGGAACTTCTCGGTTACATTTACTGACACTTCTTTTTCCTTGCTCTTCACAATCCTTCATCTCACCACAGTCCGGAAAACTGTTATGGGAAGCTACGTCTTCACCTGTGAGGGCCACATGGGTCAAGGTGTAACGCTTCGGCCCCTCAAAGCTACTTTCAGTTCCCAACTGATTAATGAGGACTTTACTGCTCGAGATACATTGGTATCTCCTCAATAGTACCTTGTAAGTCTATTGCTCTCTGTAGGAGAATTCATGTCCCAATATGGTGACCATAGCTTCCTTTCAATGTAGACATTTGTTCACTAGCGCCCTTCTGATACAGTTCCTTCTGCTTTCTATCCCCCTTTAAGTGGGCCTTCTGCTCCGCCCTGGGCAAATTTCCATACCATTTAGATGGCCTCCCTGGCCTGGGTTCCAATCTGTCAAATGTCTCCTTGGTCCTTAGGGTGTATTATCTGATGTCCTCCTTCTTTGCACACAACACCCTTTAGCATGCAGGTCTGGGTGTATTTCAGCCTCCAATATCACCATGATGGATGTTCGAGACACTCACACAGGACACTACTGCCTCTCGACTGGCAGGAAGAATACAATGGGCCTCATTCATTTCATACACTGCTCCAGCCTACCCTTCACATCTGATACGGTTGCACTGGTATCGCACATAGCATGCACCGATTATATGTTACACTAAATGCCCTTGCTTTGCTTTTCTTAATGCTATTTCATGCATTATAATGATTTTGCATTCGTAAATATTATGTAGCTCCAAACAAACAAATGAAGATGAGATTATTTATGCCCTAAGAACTCGTATTAGCCTCAAGTGTTGTCAAAAGGTCAAACATTGCCGGAAACTTTGCTATGCATACAATGACCTGGAAGAGCCATTGATAATGACCCAATGGTAGTAAATCTCAGTGGCTTAATCATCTGACATACAAGAAACCCTAAGGCGTTTCTTCTTCTTGGCATTTTCCTTATTGAGATGTAAACATACAATATGCATTCTAATATTTCCAACCCAAACGCTAAAACAGACAATGGAAATTGGCATAATCTCTGTCCAACTTTACCCTAGCTAACTTTTGTTTCGTAGAAGATTTAGACTTTTTATTACATCTTTACGCTACTGTAAACATATGGTAAATCATATTAATTTCCTTAGCTTTTACTACATTGATCATGATAATATAACTCTTGAAGACTGTTTTTAGTGGAAACAATCAGGTTAAACATTGGACAAAGTTTCAATTTGCCTTGATCAGAACCTACCAGGCCACCACACCTACATCATTAAAGTAAGTTGCAGGTGCAGATACTTTGTTAACATTGTTTGATCGGTGTGCTGTCCTTGCTTTATGTTTTTTTGCATTGTGCATTGTTGTTGTGATGGATCTCTAAGACGTGCAACCTTATTCATCCTTCTTTCCTAGACAGGTTTTTAATAAAAGATTAGACAGATTTAGGTGTTAATTCATAACGACTTTTACGCCATAAAACTGGTGTCAAACAACCTAAAAAGTTGATATAGGAAAGATGTGTATCTTCGTACCGTATTAGCCAGTAGGTAGAAAAATATTTAGACTTCTGCTTCACGTCACTTGTCTTATCTTATTGCATTTTTTCTGTGCTGTGTTATGTATAAATATGTGATTCTTCAGATGTTGTATTAGTCTTTGCCTGATGAAGAGACCTGAGTAGTCTCGAAAGCTTGCAATTTGTTACCATCTTTTCAGTTAGCCATTAAAAGGTATCAACCACTGAGGACTCTCAAGTCGAAATATTTTTTTAAAAAGTTGAACATTTTTTATTGTTTTTTTTGTGCAGCAAGGATTTGCATAAAAATTTAGCAACTTTTAGCGCTTTCACTAAAATTTAAAGCAGCTCCGCCAAAATGGGCAAAGCATATGAGAATCTAGGGTGGGGCATGGCTGCACCCTCCCATCAAATTCATCAGCAACACCAGTCTTGATGAATCGGTCACTTTTGCTGCTGGTAGATAGCTAATATATTTTTTTGATAAAAATGATGACTAAGTAGTACCTCACACTCTTTTTACGTTTGTAGCACACGTGTAGAATCTACAGAAGATGTATATATTTTTGTGTGACTGGAGCTCCTGTGAGCATGTGCGATCACCTGTCGTAGAGCAGTGGCTGCACATGCTCAGTACAGCACCAATGACACAGTGGAACTTGGAATCAGTGAGGGTCCTTGTTTATAGGCTGTTACGTGACAACCAATATAATATATTTGCACCCAGGCCTGATGCTCTTGGCTTTCAAACTTTGGACAGGTGCCAATATATCAATGGCGTTTCTTTTTTCAGAGTTGAATGATCATTCACTGGTAGCCGAGGATGTAACAGCCCATGCACATGCCGTCTAGTCGGACGGGTGAAACTAAAGAGTATGCAACCTCCTGTGTGAGAGGCAGGAACCTGCAAATGCAAGTCTACAGATTTCCTGGAAGTGGCTTTACGTTGGGTTCTCATGGTGTTCCTAGCATTGCATGAACAATCTGGTCCACTGTAGCAAAATGCCATAGATGACACATAAAACTGTGTATGTGAATGTATCCAAAGACACAATGGAAACACAAGAACTAAAATAAGTGGATGAGATGTTGGCACGCTTCCTCGTATTCTCCTGTAATAGACTGTTTCTTGGTTCCATTCCCCTCCACTCGCCTCTGGCTTTCGACTGCGGTGAATATTAGTTTAAATACAGATTACATGTTACAATAACAGCGTTCTGCCTGGAGTGAAGAAATGGTTAGGATTGCATTACATCTACAGTCCTCATCGGAAACATTTATTCAATCAAAGCAAAAAATAGATGTGGCTCCTCAACTCTGTCAAGATTAAACTGTTATTGATCCTTTAAATGAAATTTGTTCATACTGATCGATCAAACACATTATCTTTTTTCTTCCACTCTATTACCAGCAATTGGAAACTCAGAGGCGTCAATAACAGTCTGGCCACATGAAGACTTAAATGAGTCCTCGGATGTTCTGCCGTCTTAAGCATTATATAACTTTACTTCTGAACACCATGTTCTAATCTAGGAAACGGTGAAGGCAATGGCGCTAAGTTGGCATTTAAATAAAATGTCAAAATTAATGCTATGGTCACCCTAGAAGCTTGAAAGGAAACCTGTCTTTATGTGTGGAGCCCCTAAACTCCGATCGTAGCATCAACATCAATCTCTGAAATGTCCCTTGCAACATAAAAAAAATAATGTCTGAAAGAGTAATGTGGGTGGTGCCCCAGTCTCCCAAAGAGTTGCTGGGGGTGCATCACCCGGTATACCTCTTCCCCCCGATCAGTAATTCCCAGTGTTGGCGGCGGCTGGAATTGCTCAGTCCCGATTCTGCACAGCACAGCTCAGTCGATGGAATAGTGGCCGTGGCTCGGTACGGCAGATCTTTCCCCTATTGATTTGAAAAGGGGGCAGATATACAGTACCCGGCCGCAGCCACTATAGAGTTGACGGAGCTGTACTGTGCAGCTCCATAACTGAGCAGTTCGGGCCACCATCAACACCGGGAACAGCTGGTCGGTGGGAGTGCCAGGTGTCACACCTCCACCGATCAGAGATTGATGACATATCCTAAGGCTAGACCATCAATGCTAACGTAGTGAACAATCTCTTGAAGGTGACCAGAACCTCCCATCAGACTCTTATTATTATAATGTTATTTTTTCTAATCTTTTTGCAGCAAGCGACATTTGATAGTGAGACATCTTTTAGAAACCTATTACCATACTCCCCAACGTAGTACGGGCAAGACAGTATTTTGTGCTCCCTAACCCAGTCGCACGTCCTGAGTTCCTTCCACCAGTCCAGTATTGAACCCGTTATCTCGAAAAGACATGGATTGTATTTTGAGTAAAATACTGATGTAATTATAGTTTGCCCTTTGATCCTCTAGTGTTTTTCTGCTATTTGTTGAATTCAGACATAGCAGTTTAAGCAATAAAAAAATTCTAAATTATTATATTTATTTTACTTTTAATTACATTTTGTAACAACTATTTTTTTTACCTAACACTAACCCTATTTTTAACCCATGGCCAGACCTAACAACATCTCTAGCCCTAGCTCTAACTCTACCCTTAACTCTAACCTTAACCATAACCCTAGTTAGGGATACAAAAAATGTAAAAGTAGCTATTAGTAATGAATGTGCAGCGCGCTTGTTTCAATACTGTCTTCATTAGTTAGATGCTCAGCTTCTGTCATATTAGTTGTGGTTTATAGAGTATAGCAGTCAAGAGGAGCTTTTTATCGGCTACTGCGCTTTGCATAGGCTGATAACAACATGACAAAGCTCACTTCATTATACTGAAAGCTTTGTTGTCTTGGTTTCTGCCTATGCATAGTGCAGCAATAAATGACAAAGTCATCTAAATTGCTGCTGTTTGCATAAGCACCACTAGGTGGGCACTCTCAGAAAAAGCTGTGCTTGCCACTTATTTGACCATAAGGGGGGCAAAATTTTGCACCCTTGTAGACATTGGCAACTGATTGAGGCAACCACCTCTGTGTCGTCCTCTTCCCCCCCCAACCAAATGCTGGAGAACTGACTATACTGTATATTGCTAGGACTTTTGAGGGCTCTATATGTAATTACATTTTCCCAGTCAAGTGACTTTGACATATTATAGTCATAGAAAATCAACATGTAGGAAAAACAGTAATTTTGTGCTACCAATCTCTTGTTGGCTTCATTGTCATAGAAAATACTAGGGACTTTGATTCCTCTGAAATGCAAGTTTCCAGGACACCTCTTCTCTGACTTTGCTTTCGACATTTGTAGCTATGTGCTCTGTGTACTCCGTACTTTTTATTTGTAGATCCTAACTAACTGACTATTTTCAGTAAACTGCCCCCTAGTATCTGTGCAGCAGAACTGTAACAGAAAAATGGATCTCGGACCACCATTAAGATATGTTAAGAATTTAATTAGCACAGATTGCTGAAGCAATTTAGGTAAAACAAAAAAATAAATAAAAATTTGTTTGATAACCAATATGGCTGCCGACACAGTTCACTTAGAAGTTGTCATCTGGCAATTACTGGACCACCTTTTAGTAACCCCATTGAAGAACTCTTTACTCAGTCTCTTCATAGCCTTAAATAGCTGATAACAGAGAGCAGTAGATTTTACCAAAAAGATATGAGATTCAGTAGTCGAGCAGTATGCTGTAAAGTACTAATATGCAGAATTATATATTCCATGAAAGGTGATTGCTCATGCTGAAGCCATCCATTTAATCAGGATTTAATCCCTCTTTGGTAAACTGCAATGCAATAGCTCAATACAGGACAAATCTTTAAAATGAACTTCATTTAGGATAAATTGCAAAAATAAAATAAAGTCTTCTCCCATCGGGAGCTCCTTTCTTTTCCTGTCAATACTCTGCGAGCCGGTGTTCTGTCTTAATGATATCTAATAATTCTCAAACAGAGCGAGAGTTGTTTTATTGCTGCTATGACAAAAGCATTCAATGAAAAGAGTAGATAGTAAGCAGGAATGGATGATGACAGTACACATTATTACCATCACACAGAAAACAACACATTCTAACATACTTTATGTTGCTAACATGCTTTCCAGTTATTCTAGTACTGTATCGCAGCATTTTAAGTACTTTTTAAGCATTTATAACATTATGTGAGTGCTATGTCTCACATGGTGAGGGGGATTCTTGAAGTCCCTGAGCCAGATGAACAGTTCTGCAGGATCACAGACAGGTGACGCTGGCGCAGCAGGATGGTTGAGTCAGGTGTCGAAGATGTAACGGGCTGCAGAGGAATCGGCGAACTGATGTAGCAAAGTTGAAACAGCATTGACCGATGTAGCAAAGCTGGATCAGAATGTTTTTCACATCCTATAATGAAGTCTAAGGCCTCATTCACACATCCTGGTGATTCCTGTACAGGAAAAAACAGTACTGGAGAGATCTGTGATCCGTGTCCATGTGCCATCCATATGTATGCATGTGATATCCGTGTGATATCCTTGTGTTCCTGTGCTATCCATGATCCATATTTTAAATCCGTGTGTCGTCCGTATGTCCGTGTGATACGCACCAGTGCATGGGAAAGCAGTACAGTTGGTGCTGTTCCCAGGTGCTGGCCAGCTGCTGAAGACAGCTCTCATCATTGTCTTCTGCTCATTCTGAGATCAGTGCAACCGGGAGGCAATGATGTACCAGCTGTGTACATCCTGTGTTAAATAAAGAATTAATAAAAAAAACCTGCATGGGCTCCTGCATAATTTTTATAACCAGCAGAGGGAAAGCCCACAGCTGGGGGCTGATGTTAATAGTCTGTGACAAGGGACAGTACGCCATAATGTTTCCAGGCTATTAATAACAGCTCACAGCTGTTTGCTTAGCCTTTCCTGGTGAATTTACAGGGCACCCCACAACATAATGACATAGGGTCCTAATATGAATTCAAACCAGCAAAGGGTAAACAGACAGCTGTGGGTTGATAATAATAGCCTGGGAAGGAGTCCGAGATATTCACCCCCAGGCTACCAACATCAGCCCTCAGCCGCCCCATAGATGGCACAGCCATAAGATGCGCCAAATCTGGAGCTTAGACTCGCTTTTCCCACTTGCCCTGTGGCAATGGCAAGTGGGATGATAGGGTTGGGGTTGATATCACCTTTGTATTGTTAGGTGACATCAAGCCCAGGGGTTAGTAATGGAGAAGAGTCTATAAGATGCCCCCATTACTAACTCCATAATAAGTATTGAAATAAACACACAAAATGTCCTTTATTTGAAATAATATAAAACACCCTGTTTTACACATTTATTAAAAATAAAAAGCCCAATTATATCCATTTTTATACCTATTGCATTGAAGCCCTTGTCCCCTGTAAAGAACAGAAAATAATAAACAACAAAAATACTCACCTTACGTCTAATTCACTGATGCCCATGTCCCCTGTAAAAATGCAAAAATAATAAACCATATCCCTCACCTGTTCGAATGGACATAAGTCGTACTGTCCCACGCCGTAATCAATCTCTGTGATATGTGGTTTTCAACCTGGACTGTGGCATGATGCGACCATACAGGCTGTAAACCCTGGGAGGATGAGGTGCTGTGTAGATGCCGACAATGCCATCTTGCTAGAGAAAAAATATTGCCTCCTACAAGATGGCGCCATGGGCGCCTGCGCAGTAGCATCTATTGGATTGCCAATAGATACCACTGTGCAGGCGCGGCTGGTACCATCTTAGTGGAGACAATTTTCTTTTTCTCTAGCAAGATGGTGCCGCCAGCACCTACGCAATAGCAGCTATTGGGGATCCGATAGATGCTACTGTGCATGTGCTGGTGTCGCCTTCTTGCAGGAGGCAATTTTGTTTTTTTAGCAAGATCGCACCACCGACGTCAGCGCAGTCGCAGCTATCAGATCGGATAGGACTTTTGAGCGATAGGGTCTATCACATTGATCAAAATTAACCAATAGGAAAAATTTCCTATTGTTGCCGAGTGCCGGCCGGCAGATCTCGACGGGCACACTGCACATGATCCTGCTATTTTCTTGCCGGAAGAAGACGCCGGCGGCCGGGGGACAGCGCCGAAGGAAGGAAGGAGGGTCCAGAGACACCGGAAGTACCGGAGGGGGGCTCAAGAGACCCCATTTCTCTCACCTCTGATGTGTTAGATCACATCAGAGGAGAGAGAAATTAAATGGGAAATCTGACTTTTTTTTTTTTGCGGTCACCAGTAGCCGAGACCCTGGAGAATTTCTGAATTGACGCCAGGGGGCGCTATACACTTATTTCTCAGTGCCGTTAAAAAGCGGCACTGAAGAATAAGTACCCTTAACTGCTGCCGTTAAAAGGCGTATCGGCGGTCGTTAAGGGGTTAAGATAATAATATTTTAAAATATTTTTGTTCCATCAGAAATGAGAAGGAATACTTAGATATCTACATGTTCCTTCCTACAGAACTAACAATATGCATAGAATAGTTGTTTTAATATTAATAAAAGTTTCAGACAAGAAAACTTTTAAGAGAGTTGTTTTTCTTTTTGTTCCAGACAGCACCCTTTAAGGTTCAGAACATGTAATTCTACGTATTAAGTGTAACACAGAACTCAACGAGAAAGATCAATACTTTAGATATAAATAGAGAGCAGGAGAAAATAACAGAGACTCTTATTTCTAAGTTTGGTGATAAAAAGTAAATTTATCTTCAAATTCTACCTTAAACAGGTGTTAAGGTTTTAGCAAATATATGTTTTTTTCTATTTAATGAAAAGTTATAGGATTTTTTTGCAATTTACTTTCTGTATCAATTCCTAACGGTGTTCAAGATATGACTCTACTGTAATGGCAGCCATTTGGAACCTGCCGACTATCCAATGTGTATGGTGTGTTTCAATTTTCCCCTGATGGCTCGAAACAGAGAATCAACATATCAGGCAGTTGGATTTCAACATGTCCAATCCTTTTCTTTTGTTCTCAGAGGTATCTGGCAATACTTTAATTCTCTTTCAACAATACACATTAGAGTAAAGTCAATTTTGGCAGGAAGCGTCTTACCTGGGTCAAGGAGAAAAAGAACCGGACTGTT
>VIAB01035754.1:7302-19594 GCA_009801035.1 Oophaga pumilio
GTGCGTGGTTCAAATCCTGCGCCAATTCGCGGCCGGACTGCGCCGCTCGCTGATTGGTCGTGTCCGGCCGTTATAGAAAGACAAAATTAGACGATTATATAGTAGATATCCTTAATCCTTGACTTTCCAAAAAACTTGGTTTTAAAAATAGTTTTAATAGGAAAAAAAAATTTCAGGATCTAGTTTTCAACTGTGCATAATTATATTACTTGGAGGACACTGGCAATTTGATTTCAATCTGGACCTCAGCCTTGTTCCTATTAGGCTTTTTCAAGCTCTGGTTTCTGAACACCATAAGATCAGAAGACTGAGTGCAGAACTACTGAAAAAAGTACCGTATTTTTCGGACTATAAGACGAACTGGACCATAAGATGCACCTATGTTTTAGAGGAGGAAATTAGAAAAAAAAATTAAAGCAAAAAAAAAAATGTGGTCAATTCTGTGCTTAATATCCTTTATCCTGGTATATATTGTCCCCTCATCCCCATCCTGGTATACATGGCACCCTCATCCCTATACTGTTATGCATGGCCCCTCTCATCCCTATCCTGGCGTGCATGGCCACCTCATCCCTAGCCTGGTAGGCATGGCCCCCTCATCCTTATCCTGGTATGCATGGCCCCCCTCATCCCATCCCTAGCCTGGTATGCATGACCTCCTCATTCCTTATCCTGGTATGCATGGCCGCCATCCCCATCCTGGTATGCATGGCTCCCCTCATCCCTAGTCTTCTAGGCATGATCCCCTGATCCTTATCTTGGTAGGCATGGCCTCCTCATCCCTTACCTTGAGTAGACATGTCCCCCTTATCCCTAGCCTGGAAGGAATGGTCCCCTCATCCCTATCCTAGTATGCAGGCCCCCATCATTATTCTGGTATGATTGGCCCCATCAGAAAAAAACATTAAAAAAAAATTACACTTACCTTTCTGTGCTCCTTCTGAGCATCTTGTTCTGGTGCCAGCAGGTGCTTTATGCTTGTAAGCAGCGCATGGCAGGGACATCATGCGCTGCTTTCAAGCAGAGCACAGCTGCCGGAATACTCACTGCTCTGCATGCCAGGACTATATGTAAGGAGCGCAGTGAGTATTCATTGCTCGCTGTTTAGTAGCGAGCACAGTGTCAGGCACAGTCTTCCTGGATCTGCCACGTGTGCCCGCTACTTAAGAGAAATTAATACTCACCTAATTCCACGCCCATGGAATATGTGCTATATGGTATCTTTTGGTTAAAATTCTGTGTATGGATATGATTTAGATCTTCCCCTTTAGGGGAATCTTTACATTAAGGGGTTGACGTTATGGCATAGGGTTTCTCTAGGGCAACGCTGAGTGAGGGAGACAATCTTGCGTGCCCTTTTAAGGTGCCAACCTCTGTGGTTAGGTAGGGAGATTTATAGGGTACATTGTTGAAGGAAAGTGCTACTCCTTCCCTTTATCCCCTCTTATTTGTTGCCCTATACAAAGTAGTAGACATTGATAGCGGCCCTTAGGCCACTTACCACTTTTTTCTTTTGGAATATTTTTGTTACTTTTTTTAATTAATATTAATAGATGATATTTTATTTGGGGGTTGTCTCTTAGATTAGACGATCTATATATGAAACTAATGGAGTTAATGCTTCCTAAATTCCAAAATTAAATCAGCAGATGATGAACAAATAAGCCTTGTTCATGTAGGAATATATCATGTCCATACTGAAACTCTGCAACATGTGTGATCAGCAAAGATGAGCGGATAAAGCAAAATTTTAATTTGCTTGTTCTTTACTCAAAAATTTGTTTTGTATGAATTTAAAGCTCTTTATTATGCTCTGGGGTCTTTCCAGTCCTAAAGCAGAATAACCGTAATATGTAAAAAAAAATACTCTCCTTTTTGCTCACCTCTCCGGGTTCTTCGCCCATAAAGGTCACGATGCATGCCATGACGCCATTGGCCGCGACCTTTGCGGGTGCATTCACAGAACCATACCGTGCCTAGCAAAGCCAGAAACCCGGAGATTTCAGTGCCACTGATGCCGATCTGAAGATGTGACTAGGACCGAACGGGTGGTGTTGAGCAGCAGAGGGGCTGAAGAGGTGAATATGTTTTTTCTTTGTTTTCAACATTTTGACCGCCTTTTATGGTTTAGAAGAAAAGGCGACCAGCAGCCGCAATTTTTCTGAATCCATGCGGAAGTGAATTACAAAAAAATCTGCATTGTGGTGAATAGTAACAATATCATAATTATATCCAGATTTAATTAGTATTTTGGCTGAACAAAAGAAAATATATATCATGCTCTCAGCCTTAGGCCTGGTCTCTGCTGCGCAGGGAGACCAGCGCCTATCACGCAGCTCCACTGGTTCTACTCGCCCAGTCTGTGGCTCCAGACTATCAGCGGCTCCTTTCTCTGCTAGGAACCTGCATCCTCTTGGCAGGTCTCCTGGAAATGCTCTTAGGAGGCGCGCCCCGCTCCCTGCACATACTTAAAACAGCAGGGCACCTGTTCTCTATTAGGGCTGTCTGTGCTGTGATGCTCTGTTCATAAAAGGCATCCTCCCCTTAAGGGAGGTGCCTGGGCAACGTGTTCATTTTCTGGGATTGTTGCCTCAGCCTCAGGCCACGCTCTGCTGCACTCTGCACTATACTGACGTCTGTTTTCACAGAATCCTCTTCTGGCGATTTCTATCCTGGATCGCTCTGGTTCCCACTCCAAGCTGACTTAGTCTCTCCTTACGGAACCCTCCAGATACTGCTACCGGCGGGATCAGCCTTTCCGGGATTACACGGAGCTTCCGGGATTCTCTCCACCAGCAGAGCCAAGTATTCCATAGTGTTTTCGAGTCGGTCAGTACGGGTCGTCCTCTGGACCAGGATTTGCGGCATATAGGCCACATGGTGTTGTGACGGGGGAATTCCTGTATAGAGGTATACCTTGCCCGGTGCTCCACTAAGTGGTACAGTGCCGTGATTCAGCAGTTCCTTCCCTCTGGCACCTTTTCCCTTTTTTGTTAAGTCTTGTTAATAAATATATTTTGGTTTATGAGATCCACTCTCCTGTCTCTTGAGTATCGGGAATACAGCCGCCTCTGCACCATCAATGGTCTAGTGAGTCCACAATACTTTATCTCGCCCTGTGGGTGTAATAGTTTGCCCAGGCCTTGGACTCCGCTGATACCCGATTCTCAGTCCAGAGAGAGCTAGCTGTGCTTTATCAGAGCCAAGATCAGCTAGTCACCTTCATGCAAACTCTGGATACCCGCCTGTCTACTATACAGGTTGCCGAGCCCACCAACGCGACCCAGCTAGCAGAGCTCCCTCAGGAATTCAACTGTCAACGTGAGACGTAGACCCACTTGTTGGACTACATGACCTCCGTGGATGACCAGTTAACTAAGGTACTGCATCCAATGATTGTGCCCACTACAGGACCCTGTCCTCGTCTCTGCAAGCCTCCTCGTTACGATGGTGACGCCAACTTGTGCAGAAGATTTCTCAACCAATGCTTGCTGCATTTTCGTTTATTGCCTCAGCATTATCCGACTGACATGGCCAAGGTGGCTTTCCTTGCCTCTCACCTGGAGGGAGAGGCTTTAGCCTGGTTCAACCCCCTAATGGAGTGGAATGATCCCATTGTGTCTGACCTGCAGGAATTCAATGACATGTTCCGCAAGATATTTGATGAGCCTGGTCGTGCCACATCTGCCATGGAGTCTCTCTTCAACTTGCAACAGGGCTCTCTCACTGTCGGTCAGTATGCCATCCGTTTCCGCACCCTGGCTTCGGAGCTCCAGTGGACCAATGAGCCTCTGGTCGGAGCCTTCCGGCGAGGATTATCCGGAAGAATCAAGGATGAATTGGCAGTCAGGGACCTATCCGAGACTCTGGATGATTTCATATCCCTAGCTATTCGGATTGACCTGCGTCTCCAGGAGCGCTCCAAAGAGAGGATTCTCGAGAAGCGATTTCCTCGTCCAACATCTTCTTCACCGAAACCCTGGTTTGTGACTTGTCCTGCTCCAGTCTCTGAGGATGAATCCATGGAATTTGACTGCATGAAGATGAGGAGGAATCAGGAGGGGAAGCTCGCTTGGAATCCGCATCGTTATGGTGGATGCTCTGCTCCAGGCCAAAGCAGTGGAACCGAGAGAGCGGACAGACTCTTCCGCCTAGGACAGGTAAGAGAGACCTCCCTAGTTGAGAATGATTCCTAACTATATCCATACAGGTGGTCTTTGGGAAGGTGCAGTTCTCCGAGACAGCCTATCTGGACTCTGGGTCTGGTGGAAATTTCATCCAGCAAGCTGTGGCCAAGCGGTTCGGGATCCCAATAGTTCTCCTGCAGCGGTCACAGAACATCATCTCCGTAGACGGTAGACCCCTGAAAGATGCCATTCTCGGTATCACTGAAGAGGTGGAGCTTTTAATCGGAGCATTGAACAGGGAGAAAATTACTTTCTATGTGTTACCGAATCTTTCTCCACCATTCCTACTAAATGTTCCGTGGCTGCGCCAAGAAGGAAGCAGAGACTCTTCCGCCTCACAGGCCTTACAAATGTCCCATCGATCTAATCCCTGGATCTACTCCGCCTCTAGGTAGGATTTACCCTTTTTCTCCTACTGAGACTCAAGCCATGTCCGATTACTTCAAGGAGAATTTGGCTTAAGGGTTCATTCAGAAGTCCTCCTCCCCGGCTGGAGCTGGGTTCTTCTTCGTCAAGAAGAAAGATGGGTCTCTTCGCCCATGCATCAACTACCGTGGTTTCAACCTAATAACAGTAAAGAACAGATATATACAGCCGCCACTGCACCATCAGTGGTCTAGTGAGTCCATTATACTTTATCTCGCCCTGTGGGCGTAACAATATACAACTAAAAAACTGAGAGACAACAGTATAAAATTGTAAAATCTGGTGAATGAGAAGAATCTGTGACTTCTCTATATTTATTGGTTACTACTCACCTGGGTAGTCATATGTAGGAATCTCCTCTTTACACCACTCATCACCCCTCACATATGTCCCTGTAGCATTAATATGGGTCAGTTCTTTGCCCTGAAATAAATATTGTAAAAGTCACAGACAGATGGAGAAGTCACATCTATGATCAGCTCTAATCCTGCCATCTCCACCATTCTCATTACATAAGTATAAAACATATAATACTGGTGGATAAAACAAGACTGAGCACAAGACGTTCACAGCCGCACAAGACGTTCACAGCCTTCTACACATCATAGGGGAGATCTCATTACACCTTCTCTCCATCTACCTGATGATCCTGAGGAACACTGGGATTTTCTTGTTTACAATCCTGAGGAAGAAGAGGACGGGGACATCTCTCTGGTGTTGTCCTCATACTGGATAGATCTGGAGGAAACACATACAGGGACTGAATTTATCTTTTACATACAGATAATTATAGGCGGTGTGTATTTAGTCCTGTCTATTACCTGGTGGTGTGGCGGTCTGGGGAACCTCCATAATGATGTCCTTGTACAGATCTTTGTGTCCTTCTAAATACTCCCACTCCTCAATGGAGAAATAGACGGTGACATCCTGACACCTTATAGGAACCTGACACATACAATGATACCGTCATCCCCCCCGATCCCTTCATAGTGTTACTGTATAATGTCCCAGCATTCCCAGCAGTGTCACCTCTCCAGTCAGCAGCTCAATCATCTTGTAGGTGAGTTCTAGGATCTTCTGGTCATTGATATCCTCATGTATCAGGGGGTGAGGTGGAGGCCCCGTGATTGGGCTCAGGGGTCTTCCCCATCCCTCAGACACAGGGTCCTGACAGCGCTCACTAGAGGTCTTCTTCACTACTGTGTAATCCTGGTTATGGAGAGATACATTAATAAATCTCACTACAGACATTTCCAGAGTCCTCACCTCCGCAGTTCTGTTCATCTGTTATTCCCATAGATAAGAATGATGTAATGTGACGTCATCAGAATCTCTCACCTCTCCAGTAAGCCGGAAGAGGATCTCCAGGGTGAGGTGTAATATCCTCTCCGCCATCTTGTCCCTGTCCATATCCATCCATGACGGATCAATCAGGAAAATTCTCTTATATAGAAGATCTCCACTGAGAGGATCCGATATTGTAGGGACCTGAATGGGGAAAGGATGACGATGCAACATCATAAAGATCATGTGTAATAATACAATTACTGGAGATAACAAAGCGAAACAAGAGTAGATAGAACATGCAGATGACGTATTATAGAATCACATAATGGTAGAGTTGGAAGGGACCTCCTGGGTCATCTGGTCCAACCCCCTGCTCAAAGCAGGATTCTCTAAATCATCCCAGACAGATGTCTGTCCAGCCTCTGTTTGAAGACTTCCATTGAAGGAGAACTCAGCACCTCTCGTGGCAGCCTGTTCCACTCATTGATCACCCTAAATTATTATTTTGACTGAATATATCCTGTGTGATTTATATCACTACATACATTGCTGTGTGTTACATAGTGCCATCACCGCTGTGACCGATGATTGAGTGGAATTACTGTGCCCAGTAATAATCTCCATATACCGACTTACAAAAATATTAGGTCAATAAATCGTGACTTACCAGAAAAATTACCAGTTAAAATGTAACTTTTAATAATTCCTTTAAAAACAATCCCCAAAACAAAAATGAGAAAAGGGGGGAAAAATAGACTAGTAATGGATGTTGCACATTTTGGAGAAAATACCCACTATTATGGAGGTGCTCTAAGGTAGTTTATGTGCACACACCACCACAACAGATAAATGGTTTTATGCACAAAGAACCAGTGTTAAATATATCCCAAACATCTATCTTACACTAACAATTCCCTATAGCGTGTCCCTGCCTTGCAGCGAAGTTGGCACCTTATCTTGCTTTAGTGGTTTAAATTTTTTTGTATTTTCTCTATATATATTTCTACAAAATTTATTTGAAGATCCATAAAGCCACTAGTGAGGGGGCATTCACCCCCCGTCCCTCCTCCTCTCTCCCACAGATTTCTGGTAGGGAAAAAGAGCTTACATTCTAAACTTCCTTGATGTAGAATTGCATAATGGACATAAGGAAGTAGGAAATTACAAATTAATTAAAATTTTATTGTAAAGTCCAGATTCCCTGGTGGGCACAGGTAATTAAGACAAGATACCTATTGTGATGAAGTTTGACATTTGTTGGATTAGAGGAGGGACAGGGGCTCTCTCCTGGATGAAGCTGCTATGGTGAAAGAACTTCCTCCAAACTTTGTGTCTCCAACGAAAAGTTATGAATATTGGTGATTGTATCGGTCTGATATTGATGGGACATAAATCTTCAACTTCAGGACTAATCGGTGAAGAATATGCACATTTTCTCATAAGTGTGACACCTGCCTAAAAGCCCCAAATCAACAGTGGTCAGATAGTAAAAATGACATTGCTGGTGTCAGCTATCTAAAGGTAAAAGGTAAAATCCCGATAAAAAAATATGGCGGCAATCTCGAACGTCTGCGATCATCTGGAGTGAAGACATTGTTAATGTTGGGAATTTCATAAAATTCTGAAGGGCTGAGAACATCCCACAACCCAGCCCACATGAGGTCATCAAGGGGATGTGTGTGGGTGTATTTCAGGTGCTAATAAAATGTCAAGGTGAATTATGATCTGTGTTCAGTGCTAAGGTAGATACATAGTGTAGGCTTGATCCCATTAACCAGACGTTTTCAATGGGATTGCTTCTATCCACTAGTTGAGCCATGTCTGTGACCAGAGTAGTAAGTTTCTCTGTTAATTAATTTTATTTAACTTTATATGCTGTATTGTTTCATCCCCTTTGTAAAATCACAGCTTATTTTTCTGTGTTAAATTTAAAATTTAATAGTTCTGTTCCTTTTGTTCTGTAAACCGCACGCCGAAGCCATACACTACAGGAACCAGGAATCCAGTTGGCCTGTATATAAAAACCGACCGATGCTAGCAACAAGTAGTTCTTGGGTTATCGTGGAGCTAGGAGTGACCGTACCGGGAATATATACACATATTCCATGCGTGAGAATTAGAGATGTATATACCATGTGTTTACTGTTAGTTTCACAGGACTATCCACAATTTGCATGGTTTCAGGCGCTCCCTCAAAACACATTTGTTGAGAGTGGCCTATCATTCACTAATCAAAGTCGTTCTATGTTTAAGTGTGTATGTGTAGCCCATTCACTATCTCCACCCATCCCTCAGTCCCTCAAGATGGCTGGACCATCATTGTAAATGCACCATTGTATATACACACCTGTACTTTGTAACTCCCCCACCTCATTGCAGATTGTAAGCTCTCACGAGCAGGGTCGGCTTATTTTGCTTTAATTATTGTATGGTTAACGTTGTTACTTATGACTTATGTTTTGAAACTGTTAAACTGTAAAGCGCTGCGGAATATGTTCGCGCTATATAAATAAAGATTATTATTATTATTATTATTATTAATGAATTGGCTCTCCCATTTTCAATACCCAAGTATAAAAGATATTATACTGGTGGATAAAACAAGACTGAACACAAGATCTTCACAGCCGTCTACACATCATAGGGGAGATCTCATGACACCTTCTCTCATCTACCTGATGATCCTGAGGAACATTGGGATCTTCTTGTTTACAGTCCTGTGGAAGAAGAGGACGGGGACATCTCTCTGGTGTTGTCCTCTTACTGGATAGAACTGGAGGAAACACATACAGAGACTGAAGTCATTCTTTACATACAGATAATTATAGGCCGTGTGTATTTAGTCCTGTCTATTACCTGGTGATGTGAGGGCCTGGGGAACCTCCATCAAGATGTCTCTGTACAGATCTTTGTGTCCTTCTAAATACTCCCACTCCTCCATCGAGAAATAGACGGCGACATCTTGACACCTTATAGGAACCTGACAGAAACAATGATACCGTCATCACCCCTATCCCTTCATAGCGTTACTGTATAATGTCCCAGCATTCCCAGCAGTGTCACCTCTCCAGTCAGCAGCTCAATCATCTTGTAGGTGAGTTCTTGGATCTTCTGGTCATTGATGTCCTCATGTATCAGAGGCTGAAGTGGAAGCCCCGTGATTGGGCTCAGGTGTCTTCCCCATATTTTAGACACAGGGGCCTGACAGCGCTCACTAGAGGTCTTCTTCAGTACTGTGTAAACCTGGTTACGGAGACACACATTAATAAATTTTAGTACAGACATTTCCAGTTCTGTTCATCTATTATTCCCATAAATAAGAATGATGTAATGTGACATCATCAGAATTTCTCACCTCACCAGTAAGCCAGAAGAGGAGCTCTAGGGTGAGGTGTAATATCCTCTCTGCCATCTTCTCCATGTCCATATCCATCCTTGATGGGTAAATCTGGAAAATTCTCTTACGTAATGATCTCCACTGATAGGACCCGATATTGTAGGGACCTGAATGTGGAGAAGATGACAATGTAACAGCATAAAGATCCTATGTAATAATACAGTTACTGGAGATAATAAGATAAAACATGAGGAGATATCACGTGTAGATGTTGTATTCTCAGATCGTATAAACTGGAATGTCATAAACATCACCCACTTGTTGCACTCGTGACTTGTATATGACTGTAAAGGGGGGACTCCGCTTCTCACAATCAATTGTACATTTCCTCTTTGATGTGGGTATGTTTAGAACAGCAAGGGACAAACCTATTAAACTTTAGATTTAATATATAAAAATTAAAATACAGTGCTTAAAAGGAATCTGTGACCCCTTGGATGAATTTAAGCTATTATTAAGGGCATACAGGCAATAGAATGGTTAAACCAGTCTTACCTGTATGCCTCGGCTGCAGTGCAGATGTTGAGAAAAGCAGTTGTAATGTTATATGTTAATGATTTCTTTCAGGCTACGGGGCGTGCGGTGCCCAGAAGAAATCCCTGCCTCCTCTCTTCAATACAATACCAACCACCTCCCATCCAGTTGTGGCGCTGTAATCCCACATATGTGCCATCCACTCACGTGGTTATGTGAACGTTATCCGCCCTTCTATGGGCAGAGTGATCATCGATCTTCTGCATTTTGGAATGCAAAATTTGCTGGAATAATTAGCGGATGCCATGTCACGTTTGTAGAGCCCCTGATGTGCCTAAACAGTGGAAAGCCCCCACAAGTAACCCCATTTTGTAAACTAGACCCCTCAACAAATGTATCTAGATATGTGGTGAGAATCTTGGACCCCCAAGTTCTTTACAGACGTTTATAACAATGAACAGTGAAAATAAAAAATAAAATAAAAAAAAATCATTTTTCCCATAAAAATGTTTTTAATGTTTAATTTCATAAGGTAACAACAAAAAATAGACCCCAAATTTTGTTGTGCAATTTCTCCTGAGTACGCAGATACCACACAAGTGATAAAAAACTACTGTTTGGGCAAACGGCAGGGCTCAGAAAGGAAGGAGTAACATTTTGGAAAGCAGATTTTGATGGAATAGTCTGCAGGTGTCATGTCACATTTGGAGAGCCCCTTATGTGCCTAAACAGTGAACCCGCCCCACAAGTGACCCCATTTTGGAAACTAGACCCCTCAAGGAATGTATCTACATATGTGGTGTGCACCTTGAACTCCCAGGTGCTTCACAGAAGTTTATAACGTAGAGCTGAGAAAATAAAAAAAATCCCCTCAAAAATGTTACTTTAGCCCAAATTTTTTTAATTTTCACAAGGGTAACAAGAGAAAATGGACCGTAAAATTTCTGTGATCGAAAACTACTTTTGAGGCACAATGCAAAGCTCAGAATGGAAGAAGCGCCACATTGGAGTTCAGATTTTGAGCTTGCATGTCACATTGGCAGAGCCTCTGAGGTGCTGGAACAGCAAAATCCCCCATAAGTGACCCCATTTTACAAAACTACACCTCTCAACAAATTCATCTAGGGGTACAGTGATCATATTGACACCAAAGGTGTGTCACAGAATTTTATACCATTGGGCAGTGAAGAAAAAATAATTTTGTTTTAGCCCCAGATTTTACATTTTCACACTTGGAAATGGATAAAAATGGCCCCAAAATTTGTTCCACAATTTCAGCTGAATTTAGAAATACCCTATATATGACTGTACAGTACTGCTTAGCAATACAGCAAGACATGGGAGGGGTGGAGCGTTATTTGCCTCCTGGAGCACAGATATTCCTAGAATAGTTTGCAGACTCCAAATACAGAGCCCCTAAGTGCTAAAAGAGCAGAATAGCCCACTGAAGTGACCCCATTTTGGAAATTATAACCCTTTGGGAATTTATCTTCAGGTGTAGTGACGATTTTGACTCCATGGGTGTTTTCCAGAAACAAGCAGCAGTGGATGTTGCTGTGTGAAAATTGGAAACTGCTGTTGTAGTGACCAGTACATTATGCCCAGCTCATGGTTCTAGAGACAAGCAAACGTAAATTATGTGGGCTATTATCGCTACAGAAATGCCAAACATGTGGAAGCTAAATGTGGATTAGGAACGCTGTGGGGCTCAGAACGGAGGGGGCGTTTGGATTTGGGAGCACGGAATTTGCCGAATTTCTTTTGGGGGGCCAGGAGCCATTTCACTTTTCCAGAGCCTTTGTGCTACCAGTGATGTTGAAGCCCCCTATATTTCCGTTAACAGATGACAGACCTGAGTGGGGATCCATTCATTATAATGAGGCAACAAAGTTACTCTGGACACCATCTGACCTCTGTTCAGAGCTGTCCTTTTTTTCCAAAAGTGCACAAAACTGTGGTGGACTGTCATTTTATTAAAGCCTAAAAAGACGGATGCCGCCGGATCACCGGTTAGACGGCGTCCACAGTGCCTCATTCTAAGGAACCTTCTTCCGGGGGATCAATCTAAATCACGTATTTCAGAGATTTACATGAAAACCCTGGTGTAAGCACTCAGTGCAGAGCGCAGAATAAATGTGCTCTGAGCCTTACTGCCATTGGGAGGCAGAATGAACAAATCCACAGCAGGTGAAGAATTAGTTTTATTTATTTTTTACATCATTCCTTGTGCTGTACAATTGATGAGATTACTTTATTCTTCGGGTCGGTGGGATTACTGCGATACCAGATTATCACAGGACCACGGGTGCCAGGTTCAATGTGGCTGGAGTCCACTTTTAAATGTAGGCAAAGAGGAAAAACCAGCACCAGGCGATTTCCATAAAAATTCAAATTTTGTCTTTTCATTTAATCCATTGCTTGTACAAAGTGAAAAACATACGTGTCATTAAATGTCAAGGGGCAAACATCCCCCAAATGAATGAGCAAATCAACAGCAGGTGAAGAATTGGTTTTATTTATT
>VIAB01035759.1:0-18845 GCA_009801035.1 Oophaga pumilio
TCTCATAGGGCAAAAATGGGGTGACAGATTCCCTTTAAGCCAAAAGAGTATAGTAGAGCATCTAATTCTTAGCAGGTTATCTAACTCGTACTGTAAACTGTGCATAACCAAACCACTGCATTAAGTAGTCAATAAATGTATCTCTATTTTATAGCCAGTGTTATAAATAGCAAAATATTAAATCACTTTACAAAAAAAATGTTGTCAAACCCCTGAAAAGAATTCCATAAAATTCCAGCTGGTAGATATCTCCATTCTCTGCAACTTCCTTTGCATTGCTTGTTGTTAGGTCAAATCCAACTCTAGTAATAGAGAAACAGAGATGGAACACAGGAATTGATTATTATGGGACTTTGCAATCTCTGCAATGTCCACAACCTTTACTCCCGCACAATAAGTAATAAAATCTCTATACTTCACCTCTGCAACAAAGCTCTGCTGCACCATTTTAATTAACTTTTTAATTTAAATTTACTATCTTAATGTTAAGGGTTTAACTGGTGGATTCTCTAAGCAGTAGGTCTCAGTGAGCAGCTCAGATCGGAGGCGACAGTGCAGAGAAGCAGGTCTTGATGAACGACACGCAGGACAGCAAGGAGTAGGACAGCAGGGTAATGGTTAATAGCAATGTAACAGAGAAGTAAATGCAGTCTGATATCTTCCAGCAAGGCAATAGTTAATTACAGGAACACAATGAAGTATAGACAAATGGAGACAGCTTGAAGAGATGTGTAGATTGCCTAGATTGCAGAGGCCAAGTAAGAAAAACAGTAGCAAGGACAGAGTGGATTGCTTGTAACTTTGCCAAAGCGTAGGGGCTCTCTGGTTGTGTAGCACATACATTGGTTAATTTTATGGGCTCCAAACCAGAGGGCCCTTGTTGTTCAGTCATGACATCGTAAGCATGAGTACTATAATCCTATTTATTTTATTCAGATTTTGATGAAATGACAGATACTCTTTAAAGCAATTCTGTCAGCAGATTTCACAATAGAAACTGCATACATTACTGAATTTCTTAGACTTAATGAGGCTGGTGTACTCACTCTGAAAGTCCATATCAGAATGTCTGTACAACTGTTTATTAAAGTTGAATCCAATCTCTGCCCACCCCCTGACTGACAGCTCCTCAGTGTCCCTCCTCCCTTCTACTGCTGCTGAGACCTCACACTGCTCAGTACATGCTTGTGACAGATCTGCTTTAAGCTCTGGATTAAGTGTATTCTATAGTGGATGGGCAACTACCAATGTAGTGAGTGACACAGGGTTGAGGCATTGATGTGATGGGTGGACCAGAAGGCAAGCCTGGTTGCTACATCAGGAAAGATTAGATTGTTGGGGAGGGAAAGATTTGGTAGTTAATTGAAGTCACTAAAGGAGAATGAATCAGAGCAGCAACGAGTTTTTGATGCTTCCACAGTAAGAAAAGGGAGGATTCATGAGATATTTTGATGATTCAATATAAAAGGAGTAATGGAAAGGTCTCTGGGATATTGGTAATACTACACACAGAAATTTAGTTAGGTTGGTTAATGTCTGCAAATCAAGAAATATCTGCAAATCAAGAAGTTGAGATGATGTCAGTGACAGAAGACAATCATTGTTGCTTTGTAGTAGTGCGGGGTAGAAGTACATACAGTAATTAGACGTCATCCACATAGAGATGATATAGAAACAAAATCTGACGGTGGTCCAATAGGGACTTTGTATAGAAAAAGAAAGGAACTAGAAATGTTCAAGGAACCCCAACAGTAAGGAGACAAGAAGAAGTACAGCCAGCAAAGAAGACACTCAATGGACAATCGGAGAGATAGAAGAGAACCAAGAGAGCAGTATCCTTAAGGGCACAGATTGGAGCATGCCAAGTGTCTTTTACAGTTTAGTGGCCCCATTGGTAGTTTGTGGACTCTAGACCAAAGCCCTGTAAACCTCGTTCTACCTGCTGACATCCCCAACATCTGTAATGATTAGTAGGCTTGGTGCAACATTATTTCTACAACGTGATGCACGCAATCAGAAGAGGTGCCCAGGTTGGAGAATCGCAGGGCTTTGGCCCAGCAACCACAGACTACCTCTGTTGCTTCTGGAACAGTATCCTGCAAATCTATTTTGCCAAACTAAAATATATATATATCTATCTACATATGCATAACGAACCCATTGCACTAAGCTTTGGCTTAATCTGAAGAATGTTCCCTTTCAATAGTGTGATGTATTACATTCCAAGCTGACCGAAGTAATTTGCTAGATTACGCAGCCTACTCTGAATTAAGCCACCACTGCATGTGGTTTGAAACAATTTTTCAGTCTATTTTGTTATCCTGATCTACATTGATCTGCCATAACATTTAGACCACATAATTGTGATATATATATATTGCGTAGACAACCCTTGTTGCGCCAAAACAGCCCTCACCAGTGAAGGCATGAGCTCCTCAAGACTACCCAAGTGTTCTGTGATATATAGCATCAATACACTAGCAGCAAATCCTTTAAACCTTGAAAATTGTGAGGTGCGGCCTCCATGGATCGGACTTGTTTTGCTAGCACACCCCACAAATGCTCTTTCCTAGAGTTCTTGAGAATTCGGAGACAAGTCAACACCCTGAATTCTATGTCCTGTCCTACATACCATTCCTGAATAGTCTTTGCCGTGTGCCAGGGTGTATTATCCTGCAGAAAGAAGGCACTGCCTTTGGGAAATACCATTCCCCTGTAATTCTAAGAAAATGTGTCATTTACATGAATGCCAAGACTTATGGTTTCCCAGCATAACATTGCCCAGAGAATCACTCTGATTTCCATAGTGCGTCCTGGTGCCAGGGCCATAAAAATGCTATGCAAGATTATGTGATTCATCAGACCAGACCACCTTCTTCTATTGTTCCTGTGTCCAGTTCTGATGCCCATGTGCCTATTGCAGGGACGAATATATCATTGTTGCCACCTGTGCAGCCACAATGATGCCTAAGAAATAAGGGGATCACTATCACCTGCAAAACAGGTGGAATTTTGCATTATGATGAGCTATTGGACTACAAAGGACCCATGTACTGTTCTTGCATAGGGGCCCTCTTCTGTCTGTGTCCTCCAGTGGCCTATTGAATGCACTTTCCGAGATGGAAATGGGTCTGCATGGAAATTCTAACTGGTTTGCAGCTACACAGCCCCATACGTAGTAAGCTATGATGCACTGTGTGGTCTGTCACTGCTATCATAACCCGCTAGAACTCTTCAGATACTTTTGCTACCATGGTTCTTCTGTGGGATTGGAAAAGACAAACAAGTTAATGCTCCCCACAATTATCAGTGAGCAATGGACTCCATTGACCCTGTTCAACCACTGTCCTTTATACTACTTTTTTGTAGGTACTCACCATAGCTTATTGGGTACGCTCCACTAGATATGCCAGTTCGAGATGTTCTGGACCAATCATCTAGCTAACAGGCTGCATTCACACATTGAGGTTCTGGTGCATTTTTTTTCCCACAATGGCAGTAAAACTAATTTTTTTTTCACCGCAATTTTCAAAAATACCAATAAAAATGTTGCAGTTTTACCTTGATTGCACCAAAAAAAAAACCTGCACCACGACCCAAACATATGAATGCAACTTTACAGTATGATAACTGTAAAAGTTGCTCCAGTCATTTCTGTTGCCTATTTTTCCCAGTTTCCAGCAAATCACTTTCAAGTACAGACTAATCATTTGCCGGTTAATATACAATATCTTGTCCCTCCAGGTGAGCCATTGTTACAAGATAATTAACGAATACTTCTCTGTAATGTTAAGAATATGGCTGATCGGCAATGTAAAGAACATCAGGTGTAATCTTTATTGTATAATCTAGTACGTGTTAAGGCACTGTCACACTTAGCGATCGCACTAGCGATCACGACAACGACACGACCTGGCGAGATCGCTAGTGCGATCTCTATGTGGTCGCTAGTTAGCTTCCAAACACAAAGATCTCATCAGAGATCAGCGATCTGTATAACGACCTCTGCGGTCATTGGGAAAACCTAGTCCCACCTGCGATGCTGGTGAACTCGTTCATAAAGGGCGTCACACTCAGCGATTCAGGATCACCAGCGGGACACCAACGACCAAAAAACGGCTCAGAACGTTCATAAGCGATCAACGACATCTCAGCAGGGGCCATATCGCCGCTACATGTCACACACAGCTGCATCGCTAACGAGATCGCTACTGCGTCATAAAATCTGTGACTCTTTAGCGATCTCGCTTAGTGTGACAGTACCTTTATACAATATTCTGCAATATGTAATCATTCACAGAATTGTCGTAGATGTTATAGATTTAATTATATTGTTTTACAATGAGCACTAAAAACTGTAACACCGACTCATATTTCACATACATCCATCTCATAGATAAAATAAACTTGTCACCTCCTGCTAATTACTCTGTTAGGTTCCTTCTTGGCATATTTACACAGTGGTCAAATTAGAAAACTTTAGGGTATGCGCACATGACACCATATCCAAGAGGGCGTCCAGTTGAGTTTTTCAAGAGGAAGAAGCTTCAGGAAATGCCGCTTTTTGACATGTTTTGCCATCTGTGTTTTTAGTGTTTTTCGCGTGTCTTTTTTGTTGCCATTTTTTTTACCTCCATTCAGCAATGAAGAAAACGCTAGCTGTTTTTCAATCAAATACTCTTGCAAAATTCTCAAAAAGATGACTGGGCATTTTTTAAACTTCCCATTGACTTGTTGTTAGGGTCTGCGGAACGCACCTAATAGATATTGTAGAGAGGTGCGTTCGCAGCCCGGGGTCCACCGTGCAGGCGAAGCCCGCTGCTAGTAAGATGGCGAAAGTAGCGAACTCTGTTATCCCGCAGAGTCGCTAAAATAAACGCCGTAGCACGCTGTGGCAGTAAGGGAGAACTCTGTTAATTTCCAGAGCCGCTAACGGGAATACCACAGCGCTATATGGCGATAAGTGCGAACTCACTTAGCTTCAGTGAGCCGCAAAGTAAAACGCTAAGGCGCTGAACCAGTGTTATAAAGCGAACCCTGTTGCGTCACAGAGCCGCTGAGAAAAAGACTGTGTCCTGTTAGACTCACAGGGATACACAGATAACTGCTGTGCGGATAGCAGTCCGTGATCATGCAGACAGCAACACAATCAAGCAATCTCCTCACCGGAGAAGCCGGTATTCTAGGGGCTTATTTCAGCCAAGCCCTAACCACATGCACTCAAATCTCCTCATCGGAGAAGCCGGTATTCTAGGGGCTTATTTCAGCCGAGCCCTAACCACATGCGTACATGATCACACTGGCTAATCGTAGTAGCAGTAATTTTAACTTAATAAAAAATCATAAACATATATTGTTATTATATTACTACTAAAAAAAGTGAATGGCAAACCATTCGGAGACAGTACTAGAAAGACAAATCTGGAAAAAGTATATAAATCTAAAGTATATATTAAATATGACAAGAGGGTTTACAATTGTAAATAATCTTTATTGAATATCAAAGAATTAGCACATAAAAAATCAAAGAACACTGCCAACTAGAAGTGTACTGAGCCACAAAAAAAAAAAAAATTTTTTTTTTAAAATACCAAAATAACTTATTGTAGGACCATACTTAATATATTAGGGGACACATAGTAAATACAGATGAAAAATCCACCCTTTTATAGTAACAGCTACAGGACCTTCCAGAAACTGTTCCAGAACACCAGTAGTCACAGGACCTTCCTGACGGACCAATAGGAGCTGCTGCAGTACCTGAGCATGTGACCCCTGATCTCCAATGAGAGATCTCACTCTGGGCATGCTCAGAAGGGGAAAACAAGGACTTTGTCCTAAAGACGTCTGCTCGCCGCTAACCAGTACTGGCCACAATAGCAGAGCCTGGAGAGGAAGCAGTAATCCTCTGCACACTGTTAGACTGGGTGAGACGCTGGGACCGATGTCTAAGCTGAGCAGGATCCACTGCGGACGGAGATGGATGCGGGACTGGTTCGAGACTCCCCTTATGCAGCAGCGGGAACTATAACACTTGTATTGTAAAGTCTAGAGCGTATTTTGAACGGAAGGCGCCTGAAGACTGGTCACTCACTTCTTTTAACCACTTGGTGTTTTTGGAAAAGACTGGACAGAATCCGCCTGATAAAGACATTGCGTGCACATAGCCTGGAGGTATGTCCACACGGCGTCATTAAGACGCTGCAGCTGCCTAGTTATCTCAGGCCAAGATGATTCAGGAAAATGCTGGCAGTTTTGCTATCGTTCTTCTTTGCCATCATTTATCACTTTAAGAAAAGAGACCATGTCACTTTTTACAGCTTTGTGGTTCGGAAACCCTGAAGTGGTTACAGGAAGTGACAAAAGACGGAACGTGCACAGCAGTGCCGTTTTGACATTGCTGTGCATTATGTCCATTTTATTGGGAATTTTTTAGTTGGACTCCGGTTGGAATGCACCTGAAAAAGAAATCATATGCACATACCTGTAAGCTTTTTTCGCCTGTGTTCCCACAATGAGTTTTGGTGATCTTTTGACACTACAGATTTTTGCTGCGTGAAAACCACAGAATATTACTGTTTCAGCGAACTGGGTGGGATTGATAGCAATTTCACTCTCTCTGTGGTTCTTTTTTTAGGCTGTGTGCCCATGATGAGTTTTTGGTGAGTTTTTACATTACGTATTTTCGCTGCATCAAAAACACAGCATGTTACAAATGCCAGCAAACTGGATGGGATTGATAGAAATTTCATGCCTTCTGTGGTTTTTTTACTCCGCGCAATATGACCCGTGGTGTGGGTTTCAAATCCACAACATGCCAATTACTCTTGCGGGTAAGCTGAGTTTTCTGTATAGATTTTCCCCATAGATTTGCATTAGATGCGGAATATCCACAGGTGAAAAATGCATGTGCAATTTTAGTGCATTCCCGCTGCGGAAATGCATGAACAACGCATGTAATCTGCACATGACTATATCAATATAGTTTTGTCAAAGCCAAATTCCAGGAGGTATCAAAAATAAAGCTTTATTTATTTAAAACATTGTAGAGGGTAGATGAAGACATTGTGGCAACATAGGGTTAAATGTGAAGTGTGATATATTAATATGTTGTGTTTTATGGGTTTGATAAAAGAGTGTTGTGTTTTATGCTTATGGCCAGTTTGTGTCTCGGTTCTCCTGGAGGCTCTGCCTCAAGGCTGTCCCTCGGAATTGGCGAGATCTGACTACTAGGGGGACCATCACCAGCATAGGAATATAGTTTACATCACACAGTGTAACAAATGGTTAATACAAGGGATTAGCCCATTTGTTGGGAGAGTTTAGGAGAGTAGTCAAGAAGAGCTAGTGCAAGTCTAACAGTAGGAAGACACATCCCAAGCTTCGTATGGAAACCAGAACAGTGTTGGGCCTAGGGCCAGGATGAGACATTGAGTGTCATGTCTCTATCTCCCTTGTGAGAAAGATGTCAGCCAGACCACAGCAAAAGGTAAGGATAGTGGGCTTCAGGTAAACTGTTATGCTGGATTTGAAGCTCCTAGGACCAACAAAAGATGTTTAGGCAGGGGCACGTTAGGCAAAATGGAGTCAAGGATTGATAATACACAGGACCAAGGGAACATCACCAAAAAGGGAATCTGTCTCAATTTGTGTGCCGTAATTGCTTGTATCTGTAATACACAGTAAAGTCGAACCTGTTGAACTGGACCTATGGTCTACTGTCATATCTGTAGCTGCAGCCGGATCCGGTCCCATGAACGGGAGGTGACAAGGACTCTAAAACTACAAATGAAATGAGTAAAGAATTAACTCCAGTGCACAACAACCCACACCTGTCTGACTCCTGTTTAGAAGTTTTTACGGCAATGAGAACTCAGCTTCTTCCCACAGCAACCGGCCCTGTACCCCCCTCCAACATGAAATATCAAGAAGAGATAAAAAACACAGCTCCAAAAATAACACAATAAAAATGAATGTAAAAAAAACGGCACTATAAATGCAGTGAATAAAAAAAAAGCATGCAACCTGATTCACATAATAGATGCAGAAAATTTGCAACATCAAAAACAACTCACCAAATATTCATCTAGGGAACACAGCCTCAAAGTACAAAAGAACTCCCATCTCGATTATTAACCTAGTGCCGCTCTTGAACAAATCCGCAACATTTTACATTTGGCTTTTTATGTGGAATCAATGGGGAAATCGTTTTCTAGCGGGCTGACCTGACATTATTTTGCTGCAGTTTTTTGGTGAAGGTGTCTGCAATAAAAAAATGCACATAAAACGCTCACATGAATAAGGCTACGTGCACACATTGCGGATTTGTTGCGGATCCGCAACTGATTTTCCGTGCGGAATTGCAACAAATCCACAGGTGTTTGATCAAACAATGTTATTCTATGGGATTTATGAATTGCTGTCCATATGCTACGGAAAATTCTGGCCAAAATCCGCAGCGGATCATTTTCCGCAGCATGTCAATTCTTTGTGCAGATTCTCAGGCGTTTTTACACGCACATCATTATAGAAAACCGCAGGTCAAAAACCGCACAAGAATCTGCATGAAATTTGCAGAAAAAAAGGACAAAAACTGCGCGGATTTTGAACTGCGGTTTCTGCTAAGAGACGCAGATTCTGTGCAGAAAATTCTGCAGACCAATCTGCAACGTGTGCACATACCCTAAGAGTGTAAAATAAGCTATATATGCAAAAAAAAGCTGTGAATTTCAACTTAGAAATCTGAATGTAAAATCTACACCAATTATGAGATGAGTGTACCTAGTCTAAGGCCTCACACATGGCATATTTGGGGCAGTTTTTTCCATAGCGCATCTGCAATAAAAGTATCTTGACATATGGTTTTGTTGTGGATTTAGTGCCAATTTCATCATTTCCATCTGCACAAGGAACTGTTTTATGCTGCAGATTTATAAATCAGCCCTGCAGATCAGTTTACAATCAGAAAATATCCACAATGTGTAGATGAGATTTGTCAAAATCTTATCTTCTTAGCTGGTAATGTATTACGCTGTACACAAATCTGCATGGAAAATTCACACCAAATATGCCACATGTGAACATGCTCCCATGCATAAAAAGCTGGATTATTTTCACATGTATTCTACAGAAATCTGCACCCAAATATGCAAAAGCCATCTGCTTTGTTTGTGTTTTTGTTGCTTTTTCGGAATTGCTGTTTAATATAGATTTTTTTCATAGAAGTCTATATGTAAAATGCACCAAAAAAAAAAAAAGAACCATTTCACAGCGTCATGAAATTACATTCACTTTGCTTAAACTGTTACATTCAAAGGATTTTTGCACAAAAAAAAGCATTTATGCTACATGGGAACATCATATACAATGGCGAAAATAAGTATTTGATAAACTGCCGATTTTACAAGTTTTCCCACCTACAAAGAATGGACAAGTCTGTAATTTTTATTGTAGGTACACTTCAGCTGTGAGAGACATAATCTTAAAAGAAATTTGCATTTTATTGAATGAAATACGTATTCGTTACAATAGAAAAACAGAACTTAATATTTTGTATTTGGTACAGAAACTTTTGTAATTACAGAGGTCAGATATTTCCTGTAGTTCTTGACCAAGTTTGTAGACACTGCAGCAGGGATTTTGACCCACTCTTCCATAAAGATCTTCTCCAGATCTTTCAGGTTTCGGGGCTGTCACTGGGCAACATTAGGTTCAGCTTCCTCCAAAGATTTTCTATTAGGTTCAAGTCTGGAGACTGGCTAGGCCACTACAGGACCTTGAAATGCTTCTTACGGAGCCAGTCCTTAGTTGCCTTGGCTGTGTGTTTTGGGTCATTGTCATGCTGGAAGATTCAACCATGACCCATCTTCAATTTTTTTACTGAGAGAAGGAGGTTGTTGGTCAAAATCTCGCAATACATGACCCCATCCATCATCCCTTCAATATGGTGCAGCCATCCTGTCCCCTTTGCCGAAATGCACCCCCAAAATATGATGTTTCCCCCACCATGCTTCATGGTTGGGATGGTGTTCTTATGGTTATACTCGTCCTTCCTCCAAACATGGCGAGTGGAGTTGATACCAAAAGGTTTTAATTTGGTCTCATCTGATCACATGACCTTCTGTCATGCCTCCTCTGGATCATCTAGATGGTCATTGGTGAACTTCAAATGGGCCTGGACATGTGCTAGCGTGAGCAGGGGGATCTTGCGTGCCCTGCAGGATTTTAATCCATGATTGGATAGTGTTTTACTAGCGGTAATGTTTGAGACTGCGGTCCCTGCTCTCTTCAGGTTATTGACCAGGTCCTTCCGTGTAGTTCTGGGCTGATTCCTGATCTTTCTCAGAATCATCCTTATCCTTACCTCTCCCCCCACCCAGGCAAGATCTTGCTTGGAGACCCAGGCTGAGGAAGATTGACAGTCATCTTGTGGCTGCTTGCCTATTGTCCTGTAGCCCATCCCAGCCTTGTGCAGGTGTACAATTTTGCCCCTGGTGTCCTTAGACAGCTCTTTGGTCTTGCCCATGGTGGAGAGGTTGGAGTGTGATTGTGTGGACAGATGTCTGTTATACAAGTATCAAGTTCAAACAGGCACAATTAATACAGGTAATGAGTGCAGAGTACGAGACTTCTTAAAGAAAAGCTAACAGGTCTGTGTGAGCCAGAATTCTTTCTGGTTGGTAGATGATCAAATACTTATATCATGCAATTTAGCTATTTAAAAATCATACAATGTGATTTTCTGTGTTTTTATTCTTAGATTCTGTCTCACACAGGTGAACTGCACCTGCGATAAAAATTACAGACCTCTTCATTTTTTGTAGATGGGGAAACTTACAAAATCAGCAGTGTATCAAATACTTATTTTCCTCGCTGTATATGGTTGTCGAGTTCAGGTCATGAAGCCCACAGACAGTACATACACTGATGGGTGAGAGCACTTTTCACGTGTTCTATCCATGTTTTTCACAGATAAAATACTCATAATCTATGGAGTTGATCACATGTCCATGTGTTTTATGAACACAGAGTATCCACAAAAAAAAAAAATAATTGTCCTTTTTACATCCAAGTCACAAATAAAAATCATCTATACAAGTTTATGGGTCCAGGAGAATCATGGTCAGCACAGATGTCATCCGTGTGCAGTCTGTTTTCAACATTTTAATGGGTAGTAAAAGCCTCCCAATTTTTGTTTTTGCATACATGAAAAATCATTGATGGTAAAAATGGACACACACCAAACAAGGATGAAAATCTGATTAAAATCAGTCCATTTTTTGCTCGATAAAAACAATGTCTCAATGAAAGCTCCAGATCTCAAATGGTACCAGGTGCAAGTCTCCTTGATCAGCTTGTAGTTGGAGGACCTTCAACCCAATGTGCACACCTTCATAACTGTAGGACTTGTTCAACAAATTGAATAGTAGAACAGGACTGCCACAATCTTGAATGGCAAGATTCTCACACCCTATTCTTTAAAAAACTTTTGTCCTACTCGCAGGTGAGATGGAAAAAGCCCCGAGGTAACAATTAATTGAGCAATGAGAAGCCGTTCCACTATAGAATGGAATATAATTAGACATGGGATGTTCCACCATCATGTCATCTCTTCTGCACTCAGACATTCTGTTCCACATATTACTAATTAAAGAGAATCTGTCACCTATAGAATAACAGATTTATCGGAATACTGCACCTCAGACAGGCGGCTGTGTCAATACCTTGTGATCTTCATATCCACTGCTGGTATTCCTGTGCCGGAATGACTGATGACTTTTAGAAAAATCTGGAGATCAGTTATTAGAACGAGACTGACAAGGAATGAATGGTGCCTTTGTGCGGCCTGGAATGTCAGCGCAGCTACATTATAGCTGACTTTACCTCTTAGTCATGTGAAAGGGTCATTGAGACAAAGTATCTATAGGAGTGAAGCATTTTAGTAATATTCTCCTATTTTAACCATTAACAATTAAAGGGAATCTGTCACCCCATTTTAGCCATATCAGCTAAAGATATGGCTGAATAGTGCGTCCCATAAGCAACCTATCGATACGTTGCTTATATCCTGAGACCCCCGTTCTGATGCCAAAATACCTTAGTAAAGTTGGGATTCTTTTCTGTAAATCAGGGCGGTCAGGTCCGGAGGGCGGCGTTTTCTCTGTCCTCCCCCCCCACTCCTCGGCATCACTTGCGTATCGCCGTCTGTGAATCCCACAGACGGCGTTCTGTTTCCCGCGATAGCGCTTTCCAAATTTGACCCAGCGCATGTGCAGTGTGCTTTGCCCAACAGTGGGCAAAGCATAAAATCATTACAGCGCATGCGCTACTCTTTCCTTGCCCTGGAAATGACTGCTTGCCTTGGACGACTGCGGAACTGCACAAAAGAAGTGACATGCTGCAGTTTTAAATCTGCGTGGAAAAATCCGCAGCATGTGCACTCCGTTTTTTGATTTTCATTTAATACAATGCTACTGTACATCACTCGCAGTTCTGCTGTGGATCTGCAGTGGCAAATCCTCTACGGATCCGCAACAGATTCCGCAATGTGTTCTCATACCCTAAGAATGACAATGGGGTTTTTCCTTGACTTCAATATTGATGGTCTTAAGATCATTCACCATTCTCAGATCAATGGGAGGGTCAGACAACAGGCACCATCCTCTCCACTATGCAGTGGCCATTCTCAGATATTGCAGCTCAGATCCTATTCACTTTAACAGTGTAAGAAATGTAAGGGGCCATTAGAGTAACAGTGGAAGGAGCCATTCGATTTTTCATCATATCGCAATCTTTATAAAAAAATAAAAATATAATATTGCAATTTTCACACTGGCCACTGAGGCTGCTATTTTAGATTCATGCTTCCTGTTCTTTTAGGATGAGTTTTCAGCAGTCTCCTTATCAGCACAGCCAGGATTACAATGGCAGGTAATACCTCTACATGCAGCTGATATCATAGGATCCACCAATCACAATGTGTGATATCACAGCTCACTGCCTCTCCCTCCCTTCACAATAACGTTTACACACGCTCACTAGATGCTTCTATACAAAACATAGAGTTTGAGTCTCTTCAATGCTGCTTATGTGCATGTTCATTTCCTGAAGCTACAGGCAGTAGGAATCCAGAATACTGGCCATTGTGCAAAATTTATTTTTCTGGAGAAAAAAAGGTCTCCAAGTTAAAAAAAAAAATGAATGTATCTTAACACCAAATTCTGATTCAATCATTAAGTAATTTTATAATTTAGGGGTCATAATTCTTCTAGATCGCTGTGAGAGACTGATAGTCATACGGAACGCCATTACTTCAAGTAATTGCAGCTATACTTGATCCTACAAGCTGTAGATTAATGGGGTGTACTTAAAAAAAATTATTATACTTATTTATTACACACGGCTTCTGCATTTTGACCTTATATTTGCTAAATAAATAATGATAGTCTATAATTTCTCATGTATTATTATTATTATTATTCATAATTTTAAGCCTAAGGACCACATATTTTTTGTTATTACCTGATATGTAAAATTTTAGAATTCAAAAGGGGTGTACTTAGTTTTTGTCATGACTGTATGTTAGCAAACAAATAAAATGATGGAAGGGGTTATGATTGCAAGTTATAACTGCACAATGTAGTCTGTTACCATGGCGATGCAAAAGTGCATGGGACTGTAAACACAAAAAACGAAAGGCTATTTTTCCATGAACATCATATGCAAAGTTGTTTTTTTTTGTTTGCTCCAATGCAAATGAAATAAAGAAATAAAAATCTTGGTTAATTAGATTAATTTCTTAGAGAAGCATTTAGAAATACATTAGATTACGGCAATAGAAAAAAAAGTTTTACTGAACTTATTAAATGTTATTTCGCAATGTCAGTGTAACTTCAAACAATTAACCTTCAATTATCACGAATATTGATCCTTGTTGGAACCTGCGTTTTGTGATAATAATGGAAAAATTGGATATGAAGTCATTGATCCACACCCAGCAATAAGATTATTGTATAACCTGGTGCAACTATTTCCATATGCGGCTACATAACTTTACCAATTATTATTATAAAACTTTTACTGTCAATGGATTGATTTTATCTCTGGAAGATAATGTTATGTACTCTGGAAATAATCATTGATCCACTACCTTGCACATGGCGCTTGTACTATCAGAGAACACTTTACGTGACCAAATGCAAGCTGAAGTGTATGTATGTATGTTTCAAGAGCCAAGACGTCTAATTTAAGGCTTGAAGTTCTGCAGATGACCATGATACCTACTGTGATTTGTAGATAAGGGGTTTTACAATTTCAAAAGTAGTCTGGGGTATTGTTACAGGAGTGTAAGTGTTGCACAGCTTCTGAATCCACACCTTTGCAGAGGAAACTTCACAGAGCAAGTTGCATGGGATAACAAGCGTTTACTTCTCTGAACACGAGGTAAAGGAATAATGCACAGACATTACAACATTGCATCAGCTAACAGGAACAAAACGAAAGTGAAACTAAACACAGAAGAGACTAATTCTTATACTATACATTAAACAGAAGGAAACATTACACAACATCGCCATCTACTGTCAGGTCAGCATAAAGTCCTCCTTTTACTTATAATATAGAAGTCCTAATCTGTTGCGTATGACAACAGTAAGGAGGTGAAGAGCGAGAACAGACAGAAGGAAGTTACCTTCTTCGCTCCGTGTCTCCGGAACCATTTGGTAGGGCAGCAGGGTTGCCGGGGTGGGGACATTGACCGATCCCACCACGTGACCGTCAGGAGACGCGGGCGGGAGACGTGCTGGGGCGGTGGACAGGAAGCCAGAAGGACAGAAGGCGCAAAAGGAACGCGCGCAGAGCAGAGAGCAGCGTGTGTCGCAGAGAGGAGACGCAGTAAAGAGGGGACCCCCGGCCAGTGCTCTGACTTAGCAGTACGTGACATAGTGAGATCCATCTGTGACTACGTGAGCGCGGAAGCCTCGGTGTTGTGAATGTGTTAGAAATGAATTCTGAGCAGAAGCTCCCTCTGGTGGTTACAAACAGTACCGAACCATTCAATGAGGATTGGCAATCAGGAGTTACAGACTGGTCTTATATAAGGGAGGTTCCCTCCCATCATGGTTGCCGGTGATACTGTTATGATTTGGTAGCTGAGGAGAGCAGGCAAAAACGGCACTACACCAGAGAGGTTGGAAACTACTGGATTGCAGTACCCTGACTAACCACCACAACTAAAGGCAGCCGTGGAGCGTTCCTACGTTGGTAATAGACGCCTCGTCACAGCCTGAGAGGTTAACTACACCTAAAGATAGAAAGAGGAAAGCTATCTGCCCCGGAGCAGATCCCCAAATCATAACAGTATCACCGGCAACCATGATGGGAGGGAACCTCCCTTATATAAGACCAGTCTGTAACTCCTGATTGCCAATCCTCATTGAATGGTTCAGTACTGTTTGTAACCACCAGAGGGAGCTTCTGCTCAGAATTCATTTCTAACACATTCACAACACCTCTGTGTCTGGAGGAGGCTTCCCTTAGGAGAATACAGAGACAGAAACCCGTAGTCTTGACTCTGACTTTCCCCCGGTGACAGGCCGAAGCCCCCGAGTGTTCCAAGAAAGACTTTTCAGTTTTCGCATCATCGCTTTTGCTCATAGACTGGAAACCTGTTATATAGAGACTCAGAGCAGGAGACACGCAGCTCCTCCACATTATACCTGTTTCCCGCTTTAACCCCAGAGTTTTCCTGCTCTTTGCCAAGAACAAAAGAGACTTTGGAGACTGCAAGTACCGCTGTTGACAGTGCCTACGTTGGAGAAGACAGACCCTGCAATCAAGGTTTCATCGAACTGATAAGTTCCCAGAATACCCTTTCTTCTTTTGTTGTTAAGTAAACTGTTGCTTAATCTGGCTTAGCTTAAGTGCATAGTTGGAATTACGTTTGTATCCCTATTATTTCTCCCTGCGAGGAGATATTCTCCCCTGTAAATAAATCCTTCAACTGTTGGTCTGTCTCTGGTCCGTGGTGACATTCTTAGCTCCTGCCCGATTCTTACATTTTACAGGAGCAAAGGACCCCCTGCCAAATATGAAGACACCAAAGACACCAGTTTTATAAATGACACATGGTAGGTTGGGTTCCCTTTTCTAGATCTTAATGGCACTTTAGAAGAAAAGTCAGCCAAACCTTCCTGGTGGGACCATCTAATATGTATAGGGTCTCCCAAAGGATCGGTCAGCAGAATAATTGGCACCATTGTCGGCAACCAAATAAACCAAATTATGATTTTATCGGTGCCCTGTTTGAGATTTTGATGGTCCTCTTATATTCTCAAAAGGGTCTACCAGTTTCAGAAAAAAAAAAACAACAAACCCCTTTCCGGTCTCAAAAAAATCAAACTGTGCTTTACTCAACCTCCCAAGTCCAGTGCTGAGTCTCCTCCGCTGCTCCCAGGGTCTGTTATTGCCAGCATTGCTGACATCACATGAGTAGCTCTGAATCCAACCAGTGAGCTCAGCGACTGAGCGACTTGAGCTGTCAACTCGGGCAGGGCCGCGGAGCTCATTGATTATCTGTATCACTGTAGACAATAACAGACACTGGGACCAGTGATGGAGACTCCGCTCAGTTGTTTGTTTGTTTTTTTTAAACAAAGTAGCCAGGAGATCAGGGTTTTTTCTAAAATGGAAAAACCCTTTAAAAGCCCCATGCATTTTAGATAAAAGGTGGCCAAATATTGACAAACGGGCAACATTTGATATCTATAGAGGTCATCCAAAGGGTTGTGCAGTTGGATTTCAACATCTAGGCCTTTTTTCATTTACCAAAGGAGTCTGACAGAGTCTCTCTCCTCTCCCAAATTGAAAACAGACGAATGTTTGGCTGCTGGCCACCTTAGGCGTGGTCTACAACCTCTAGCTCTTATTGCTCCTGGTAGCCAAATCCAAAGTTTGGACTATGGAGGCTCATACAAAAAAAATATTTAAGGTCTTTGGGACCATCTTTTTTGACCACAAGATCTCGGTTTTCTTGAAATCCTTTGGTAGCAATGGGGGGGGCTGAAATGGCCAGACCTCTACTTTAAAGGCATATCAGAATCCTAATTGGTCGCTTAATGGAGACCTGGGTGGATCTCGTCATGGATGGCATATTTCTTTTTGTATAGGAACAGTTTGCTTTTAAGTCAATAATGCTATCATATTCCTTGTCTGTTCTTAGAAGTACCATCAATTTCATCCAGCGCATCATAAAACCAAATTATTGACAGATTGTATTCCGATTGCAGCTAATTACATGTTTCCAGTGAACCTGTTGAACCACGATGATTGTCTGGAGCAGCGGGAGACAGATCCGGTAATCACTGAGCAGCAGATGGCAGATAAAAGTGTTGAATAAAACATGCATTTTAATAACGAGAATAATTATTAATAATGCTGATAAAGCAAAGTGCAACTAATGATGCAGACCATGAATAGTACGAACTGTTCTAAATAGGGTCTTGATATATTTGTTGCTAGCTCTAATTGACGGCATGAACCTTGATGATAACCTGGACCCAGTAAAGACAAGTGGGCCAGCTCCAGAGTCCTGGTTTAGAAAACTGATTATTAAATATTGTGTTTTTAATGATGAGTTAATAGAAGTGGTGCAGAACAATTATTAGAATAGAGAAAAGGGATACAAAAAGTTAGTATGTTATGGTGGGCAAGGATGCAGATTTACTCTCGCTAAACACATCCTTGCCCACCATAACATCTTTTACATTCTCTGACAGACCCTTCCGAAAAAGGGCTGCCAAAGCTGGCTCCTGATTGCCAATCCTCATTGAATGGTTCAGTACTGTTTGTAACCACCAGAGGGAGCTTCTGCTCAGAATTCATTTCTAAAACATTCACAACAGTACCCCCCTTGAGGAGGGGTCACCGAACCCTCATTTGTGCAACCAGGCCGGTGATACTGTTATGTTTTGGTAGCTGAGGAGAGCAGGCTTAGTTTTGTTACACCAGAGAACTAATTTAGGTGGTAGAGGTCGTGTGATCTCAGGTGTTTTTGCAATTAGTAGCGTTGGCTTTTTTTAAGGGTTTTTTTGGATTGCAGTAAGTATCCTTCCTATCCTTTTCTGTCTATGCAGATTGGGCCCCAGCGTTTGCTTATACTATTTTCTGTCTGTGTCTGTATTTCCTCTTGTCTAACCGCCATTACATGTTTGGGGGCTTCCTATGTTCTTTGGGGATCTGCTCCGGGGCAGATAGCTTTCCTCTTTCTATCGTTAGGTGTAGTTAACCTCTCAGGCTGTGACGAGGCATCTAGGACCAACGTAGGAACGCTCCACGGCTGCCTTTAGTTGTGGTGGTTAGTCAGGGTACTGCAATCCAGTAGATTCCAACCTCTCTGGTGTATTGCCGTTTTTGCCTGCTCTCCTCAGCTACCAAAACATAACAGTAGTTTTTTCAGTGGCTCCTGATTGCCAATCCTCATTGAATGGTTCAGTACTGTTTGTAACCACCAGAGGGAGCTTCTGCTTAGAATTCATTTCTAAAACATTCACAACAGGGGGCATTTTTGTCCAAGTTTAAGTTTATCGCAGTGCTAAAAAAAGGGTTGAGGGAGTTGGGTGTATCTCCAGAAATATATGGTTCTCACTCTTTTCGGATTGGTGCGGCGTCGGAGGCGCATAGTCGGGGTCTGGGTCCGGAAACAATTCGCCGCATTTGTAGATGGAGCTCTAACCGCTATTTAAGCTACGTGTGTTTTTGAGTTTTAGGGTAGCTGTGCTGAATGTGGTTGTCACCTTGTTGTTATTTTTATGTATTTACAGATTGTGGACCTTTATTGGCATGGATTT
>VIAB01035760.1:16433-26998 GCA_009801035.1 Oophaga pumilio
GAAAAATTTAAAGGGGTCTGAATACTTTCCAAACCCACTGTACACGAACCCCTAAAAAGTCTATAGAAATAATGCTTTTATTTTCCAGAAGCAGCGCCAACCTTGTCCTCAGACTAGGGCTGAGCTGCAATATCAAACACTGCCTATACACATGGGTGGCACTGTTTCAGCAATTTTCTAATTTCACACCACCTCTTTAAGATCCAGTAAAAACAAAGTACAAAATGGTCACAGCTCATTTCCAGCAGCGATCCCGACAATCCATTACCTTCAGGCGCGTCTACATCACCACGTCCTGACGACGGAGTAATGATTTGCAGTGGGAGTTACTTTGTCAATTTTTTACATGTTTGATTTTCATCAAACTTTCTGTTCTTCGCGCCGCCAGTGATGGAATAAGAAAAAGTGAGACGTCGTCCTAATCACGAGACAAGACGTAAATATGAAGAGACGGAGATTACCATCAGGAACGAATCCATCTCCGAGCTCGGGAGGCGGAATCTCCCGGAAAGGGCGAAAGAGATGGAATCACAGGCACATCCTTTATAGGAAGGATCCGCAGATGGAGAGCGCGGCTCGGCAGCACATGAGCTTCATGGATTATCAATTATCTATCTCTATGTCACATCTACAGGCAAGGCCAAAAGTGTTGGCATCCTTGAAATTGTTCCAGAAAATTGTTACAATTCCCCATGTTTTGTTATACACAGGTTTATTTCCTTTGTGTGAATTGGAACAACACAAAAAAAGCAGAGAAAAAAAGCAAAATGGACATAATTTCTCACAAAACCTCAAAAATGGTCCGGACAAAATTATTGGCACCTTCGTTTTAATATTTGGTTGCACACCTTTTGTAATAAATAACTGCAATCAATCGCTTCCTGTAACCATCGACAAGCTTCTTACTCCTCTCAACTGGAATTTTGGACGACGCTTCTTACAACCTGCTCCAGGTCTCTCGTATGTGAAGGCGCCTTCTCCCAACAGCAATTTTAAGATCTCTCCACAGGTGATCAATGGGATTTAGATCAGAACTCATTTCTGCCATTTCAGAACTCTCCGGTGCTTTGTTTCCATCCATTTCTGGGGGCTTCTTGAAGTATATTTGGGGTCATTGTCCTGCAACGCAGACCCAGCTTTCTGACCCTGGGCACTACAGTGTCACCCAAAATCCTGGGCACTACAGATGCCTTGCACACAGTCAAGGTACCCAGTGCCAGAGGCAGCTAAGCATCCCTGAAACATCTTTTAACCTCCACCATATTTGACTGTGGGTACTGTGTTCTTTTCATTGACGGTCTCATCCTGTCCTTGGTAAACAGCAGAATGATGTGCTTTACCTAAAAGCTCTATCTTGGTCTCATCTGTCTACAAGATGCTTTCCCAGAAGGATTTTGGTTACTCATGTCCATTTTGGCACACTGCAGTCTAGCTTTTTTATGTCTATGTCAGCAGTAAGGTTCTCCTGGGTCTCCTGCATTTCATTTTATTCACATGTGGACGGATAGTTCACACTGACACTGATGCACCCTGAGCCTGCAGGACAGCTTGGATTTCTTTGGAGCTTGATTGGGGCTTATCCACCATCCGGACTATCCACCATCTATCCGGACTATCCACCATCTGGACTATTCTGCATTGCAGCCTTTCATCAATTTTTCTCTGCAGTCCACACCCATGAAAATTATCTACAGTGTCATGGGTTGTAAACTTCTCAATTATGTTGCGCATTGTGGACAAAGGAACATCAAGATCTCTGGAGATGGACTTGTAATCTTGAGATTGTTGATACCTTTCAACAATTTTGGTTCTCAAGTCCTCAGACCGTTCTCTTTTCCTCTTTCTGTTCTCCATGCTTAGTGTGGCATACACAGAGACACAATGCAAAGATAGAGTCAACTTCTCCCCTTTTTATCTGGTTTCTGGTGTGATTTCTATATTGCCCACACCTGTTACTTGCCACAGGTGAGTGTGAACGAGCATCACATGCTGGAAACAAAGTTGTTTACACACAATTTTGGAAAGGTGCCAACAATTTTGTCTGGCCCATTTTGGGGTTTTGTGTGAAAATTATGTCCAATTTGCCTTTTTTTCTCTGTTTTTTTTTATGTTGTTACATTACACACAAAGGAAATAAACATGTGTATAACAAAGCATGGGAAATTATAATAATCTATCTTATCTATGTGTCTCTAGTTTATCATTTTCTATCTTCGCTCTTCTGTATCTATCTCTGGGGATCGTGTATTATCACTTTCATTTTTTGGCTTTGTTTAGAGTAAGAAGTAACTTTGTCATTGAATTATGATTCAAATGCACAAAATGTAGCAAGATGTTTGTTAAATAATCATCTTAAGAAAAAAACGTTTCTCTAGGTCTGTTTAGTTCTTACTTCGCCCCTTACTGATTTTGTGACTTTTTTTGCATTTTTTTATTAAGTCACTTTGTGAATGTGGCCCAAAAAACGGAACACGAGACTGAGATCTCTGATGAAGCATTGTTTACTTAAAGGCAATGTCAAATATTCTGTGGTCACTAAATTCCTAATTTTTCTCTAAGGCCGGGATCACACATGCGAGTAAATCGGCCGACACTCGCATGTGAAATCCCAGCTCTGGCGCCGGCACTTAGGAGTGGAGCGCGCAGCTGCATAGAACTACATGCAGCCGCTCGCTCCAATCCCGAGTGCCGGCGCCAGAGCTGGGATTTCACATGCGAGTGTCGGCCGATTTACTCGCATGTGTGATCCCGGCCTAAGGGTGAGTTTCCACGGTCCGGATTTCTTCAGTAATTGCTGCGTGTTCGACGCTGTGCGCTGGCGCAGCTTCAAACACGCAGCGTCCAGATGTTACGGCATAGTGGAGGGGATTTTAAAAAATCCCGTCTCCACTATGCATAAAAACACGCAGGCGGCAGACCTGCGTTAACGGACATGCTGCACATCTTTTTAGATCGCAGCATGTCCTATTCCCTTGCGGCGACGCTGCGTCGCTGCAAGGGAAATAACACAGGGCTATGCAGCCCTGCGGTCATTCCGGATGTGTTTAATGAACACATCTGGATTGACCGCGCGTTCACTAGGGGGCGGGGCTTTTGGCGGAGCGGACTTTCCGCTCCGTCCAAAGCGCTGTGGTTCCGGACCATGGAACCACAGCCTAATTCATTTGCTCTCAAGCCTCCTGTAAAGTCACAGAGCTGCACTATAACCTTCTGGCCACTAGAGGGAGCATAGCTGCTTAGTGCATTCGTACATTGACCTCAGTAATAAAACAGTATTCAATTAGCTCTTCAGCTCCCCCTAGTGGTGGCTGAGGGACGCTAAAATTTAACTTTGTCAATGCAGAGGATTTGGAGCACTGTATCAGAAAAACAATGTCAAACAGCTAAACGTATACAGTATTGAAAAGTTTTGGAAAGTTTCTCATTTTAAAATGATGAAGCTTTACTTATTAAAAAGTCATGTCTAAATGCGTCAAACATTATATGGTTGTTCATTTTTTGTAATACTTCTTTATCATGGTCTGAGCTCATTTTGCTCTAACACATTGCTCCCTCTAAAGACATAGAGCAATGAGATAACCTTCTGGCTTCCTGTGACTACCACTAGGGGGAGCCTAAGAGCTTACATTTTATACATTGACCTCAATAATAAAACCATATGTAGTTAGCTCTTAAGCTCCCCCTAGTGGTGACTGCTTTATAGGAAAGTTATTACATAGTGATGTATCTTTATCTCCTTAAAGGCAATGTTTATACGTATGAGTCAAAGATTCTGTAGTTAGTAATTTCTTAATAAATCTTTATAATAGCTAGAACTCACCTAGAGCTATCAGATAATCCTCTGTCGGCCTGTAGCCACCACTCCAATTCGTGTAAAGACATGAAGATATAAGATAATCTTCTGCCTTCCTGTGGTCACCACCAGGGGGAGCATAGTAACTTACTGTTTTCTCATTGAAGTTAATGTATAAATGCAGTATGCAATTAGCTCCCCCTAGTGGTACCTTCAGTTTTAGAAAGTTATTATTTTGTGACATATCTTTATTTCCTTAAAGGCAATGTCTAAATGAGTCAAATATTCTGTAGCTAGTGATTTCTTAATACATCTTTATAATGGTTGGAGCTCACGTAGAGCTATAAAATAACCCTCTGGTGACCCATGGCCCCCACTAGGAGGCGCATAGGAGCTTACAGCATTTATATATTGACCTCCATAATAAAACAGTATGCAATTAGCTCTTAAGTTCCCCCTAGTGTTGTCTGTAATATTAGATGTTTTAGAAAAGTTATTATACAGTAATGTATCATTAGTTCCTAAGTTCCCCCTAGTGGTACCTTCAGTAGTAGAAAGTTTTAGAAAGTTATTATACTGTTATACTGTGATGCAACTTTATTTCCTTAAAGGAAATTAATGAGTCAAATATCCTGTGGTCATCAATTTTTAATACATCTTTATAATGATCAGAGCTCTCCTAGAGCTATGAGAGCCCTCTGGCTTCCTCCGGTCACCACTAGGAGGCGCATAGGAGCTTGTATGCAATTGGCTCCAATGCTCCATCTAGTGGTGGCTGCAAGAATCCTAAACAACTTTATAGCTATGCAGATGCTTTTTGAAACTTTGTAGCAGGAAATCAATCCCCCCAACCTCTATGTAAATATAGTAAGCAATAAATTAGCGCCAAATTCTGGACTTGACGGAAGATGTCGCTAAAAGGTGAACATTCCCTTTAAGAGTAGACAAAGAAGTGGAGAAGAAAAAAGTCTTGTTTTGCAGCCTGAATAAATTTTATCTGCCATAGAAGAAAATACCAAATCTAAACAGAAACATTTCAAGGCTGCAGCGACTCAAACTCTATTGTAAACATCATACAAATTGGGCTCCTTTTGATTTCTCGAAGCTTTCAAGGCCATTCGAGCCTTCGGGCAAAATGACGTCTTCAGTGAACTAGAATTCAACTTCTTCCGTTCTGTATCTGGTGCAGCCTTATCTCCGATGTATTCAATGTGTATTTTTATTTTTCTGCTATAGCCTCATATATTTCTTCTCTCCTTCTCTCTTCCAGAACCCGGTTCTGCCTCCAACCACAGCGTGACCTACAGGGTATCGCCTCTCCTCCTCGCCGTCGCGTCTTTCACGTTAGTCTCCCTCTTACGTACAATCTAAATTAGAAACAAACAAAAAAAAAAAAAACAAGAATTTATGGAAATGATTCTCAAGACGGGCAGTGGAAGAATCTTACAAAAAAAAAATAAAACAAATTACATCACTTCAAAATACAAAAACAGTTTAAAAAAAACACAAAAAAAATTATTTTTTTTTTAGATGGAATCCAACACTGTGAGGGATCCAATTATGCATTTTTGGAAGCAAAGCATCATTGACTTTCAGCGAGAGGTAGATTTTACCATTGACTTTAAAAATGTAAAAAAAAAGACCTTGGAGTGGCTTCCGACATAGGAAACATTGAATCCGGATAAAAAAAAATTAAGGAAAACAAAAATAATTAGAAGGATCATTTTTTCAGGAGGTGGAGCGAGAAGACAGTGATTGCCGAGCAAGATGAACTTCATTAGTGTTTTAGAAGATGTTAATTTGCAAATTTTACCCCTTGCAGCACTGAAGAGACTGCAACCATCTTCAGATCTGGGAGGGCAGAAGTCCTAAGTGTAGTTGCCCAATGTACCTCATTCCTCGTCATGAATGGATCTTCTCCAGCCACTCTAAATGTTAGGAGTCAGCTCCCCTGCCTGACCTTATGTTTCCATCACCGTTACTGTGCACAAGAACCCCCCCCTTCACCAAACCTACGCCAGTGGAGTATTATTTTGGCCACCGAGGTGGACATCTGCCACATCTAGAACAAGAACAGGATAGCTGTCCTGCTATTAGATAAGGTCTTCTCCGTTGAAGACCCTCCTGGACCTTTATAAGACAACAAGCTGGACACAACCAATTCTTGATGGTTTGTGAGTGTTTTTGGTCAAACTAATGCAAATACTTTTAGTGGAGTATTGTTTTTGACCATCAAGGTGGACATCAAACTCATTAGATGCCCTACTAAGGTCTTTCTGTTGGTGGATCGTGAGTTTTTTTTGGTCAAACCAATGCTAATACTTTTAGTGGAGTATTGTTTTGGCCACCGAGGTGCACATTGGACTCATTAGATGCCCTACTGAGTAAAGACCTTCAAGCTGGATACAAACAAGTCTGGGTGGATCGTGAGTTTTTTGGTCAAACCAATGCCAATACTTCCAGTGGAGTATTATTTTGGCCACCGAGGTGCACATTGAACTCATTAGATGCCCTACTGAGTAAAGACCTTCAAGCTGGATACAAACAAGTCTGGGTGGATCGTGAGTTTTTTGGTCAAACCAATGCCAATATTTCCAGTGGAGTATTATTTTGGCCACCGAGGTGGATATTGAACTCATCTAATACATGAACAGAATAGATAGGTCTTCTCCATTGGAGACTCTCCTGGATCTTCATAAAACAACAAGCTGGACACAACCAAGACTTTGTGGATCATGAGGGTTTTTTTTTCTGAAACCAACGCCAATACTGCCTCGGTGAAAAAATAACTCCTCCACAACATGAATAGAATACATGACCTATTGGGAAATTGAGGGTCTTCTCCATTGAAGACCAGCAAGCTGGACATATTTAAGACTGGATGGATAATAAGTTTTTGTACCTGCTTCACCTGTACCCCAAATGTGTGGATAAGTTGGGTTTGGATTCTTCAGGAGTACCATAACCCCTCGACTGGATGTTGTACCCACCATATCAGGGACAGCAGGGAGCGTATGCAAATAGAACCTAAAAATATGAAAATCTACGATATGTTTGGGGGACAATGCACAGTCCCTTCTAGTTTCATATGCCTGTCATTCATCACCAGTGTCTGTGACATTCTTGTGGGTATTATACAGACCCTTATGCCCCTTTTGTAGACAAAAAAAAAAGAAGGGGATCAAAGGGCCTTGAGTATTGTCTGACTGTTAGCTGTCTGTCTGCATGGTCCTATCACTGATTGCAAGCCCCCCGGGCCCACCCGGACTCCCCATTGCGTTATGCTGACATTGGAATGGACTCAATTCTTGCGGCCTGTTAATGTTTGTAAGTTGCACTGTGTGGAGATTGAAGGGGCTTAGGTTAGCAAAATGATGAAGCTTCTGTTGTCCATTTTTTTGTGTTCCTCCTCCAAAAAATGCCCCCCTAGAAATAAGCATCAAATGCCCTCTCATCATACCCATCAACTTCTAAAAAAACTTTGGGCCTGCCCCAAGCGTGTCTTTGTACTGGCGTCTATTTGTCCCATTCACCTATCCATACCAGGAGGCCGACGAGCAAAACGAAAAAAAACCAAAACGGCCCCAACAAGAGCTTCCAAGATGTGCGTCCAAGCAATGCATTCTGGGATTTCATATTGTTTGTTCCCGCGTGCCAGGGGAGGGGTGTTTTTGGCGTTTATGTTGGGGCATCTAATGGCTCATCATCGGAAATTCTAGGCAGATTTTTCTTTTTCTTTTTTTGTTTATCTGGGATGTTTTTGGTTTTATTTTTTGCAAAATGATAAAAAAAATACTTGTGAATATTGGCAACAAATGTATAAAGTGTTATAATATAACAGAGAGAAAACTCTACATGTGGGTGATATTTTCTTTGACGACTCGTCTGTTAGTTATGTATATGGGAGATTTCATAAAAATTTTGTATCTGTGGCGAACACTATGTCTGGTGTCAGGAGGCGGCTCAGACGGGCATCAGACCTAAGAGATCATCATATGGGTCTGTCAAGGGCAAAAAAACTGTCAAGTGCCCCCTACAGGTGGCAAAAGAGACACAATTATCTTCTGTTGGACATATTTTTTCCAGGGAGCATTTTTCGAAAGATTTTTCACAAAGATAATCAATACCTTCTGAGATTTATTATGGCGTCTCATACTACCCTCTAATACTACCCATTTCTCTAATTAGCGCATGACTAGCTTTAAGAAGCCTATCCACTAACTCTATGAGACTTTATTCGGAGGCCAGGGTCAGTAGAGTCATCTAATCATCAGAAGGCAGGTTCAGTAGAGTCATCTCATTATCAAAAGAGGTTAGTGCTAGTAGAATAATCAGAAGGCAGCATCGGTAAAGTCATCTCATTATCATTAAAGGACAGGGTCAGAAGAGTCATCTCATTAGTGGAAGAAATATTAGAGTAATCTAATTGTCAGAGTCATCTTGTTATTATTAGAAGATAGGGTCAGCAGAGTAGTCTCCTTATCATTAGAGGATGGGGTCAGCAGAGTCATCTCCTTATCATTAGAGGGCAGGGACAGTAGAGTCATCTCATTATCATTAGAGGACAGGGTACTCATAGTCATCTCACTATCATTATAAGACAGGGTCAGCAGAGTCATCTTATTATCATTAGAGGACATGGACAGCAGGGTCATCTCATTATCAGAGGGCAGGGTCAGGAGAATCATCCAATCATTGGAGAGCAGTCATCTCATCAGTAGAGAACAGGGTCAGTAGTGCCACCTTGTCAGTAGAAGAAAGGGTCAGTAGAATCATATAATCAGAGGGCTGGGTCAGCAGAGTAATCTTCTTATTAGAGCACAGGGTCAGTAGAGTCATCTCATTATCAATAGAAGACAGGGTCACCTGATTATCAGAAGGTAGTGTCAGTAGAGTCATCTAATCACCAGAGGGCAGGATCTGCAGAATCATCTTATTAATAGAAGATAAGGTCAGCAGAGTCATCTCGTTATTATTAGAGGACAGGGTCAGCAGAGTCATCTCATTATCATTAGACGACAGAGTCAGCAGATTCATCTCGTTATCAGCAGAGTGCAGGATCAGCAGAGTCATTTCTATCCATAGAGGGTAAGATGAAGAGTTTTGTAAAAGGTAATTGACAGATGTCAGCGCTCTCTGACTCCTGGAGGAGTACATAAGGCAGGATAGTAACTCCTTACACTATAAACACAGGGCGAATCTCACATGTGTGTGGAGGAATAGCTGTCAGCTGAAACTGCGCAGGGCTGACCTTTATCTCGAGCAGCCCCTTGTCACTCCCTGGTAACTGGAGGGCTTTACCCCATCTCTCCCTGGACAATGTATAAGTCAACAGAGACTTTTCTGACCATTTAACACTGGTCCAGTCTACATATACTGTACCGCACATGCCCGTATTCATTTTCACATTCCCGGGTTGATGTACTTTGCTGTAAATAATAATTTTGATCATTTACAAATGATGTAGGATTATCTGTAATGGCTATCGTAATCCTCTGATAATACAAGAAGTGGATTTCAGACTGACTTCACTTCTCACCAATGTTCCATGAAAAAAAAAAAAACTATAAATCACATTGAACCAAATGACAAACTCAGCTCTGCTACATCTCTGATTGCAGAAATTCTCACTGCTGGTATTGCTGGCCTTATAATTGAAAGCGGTTTCTGACTTCCTGCTAAGCGCCTGCTTCAATCCGGCAGCCTATCAGAAAAAGCAAAACTGCAGTGTAAAGCACAGGGGACTGATAAAGCTGCTAGTCTGAAGTGCCAACCCTGAAATTCTGCCACTAAAAAGGGTCTCACCTTCCCTATGCTCCCTACTCTTCTTAAAGGGGCCATTCTCATTTTTTTCGCCCTTCTTAAATTTAGGTTTCTCACTTCTGTTAAAGGCGCAGTCCTGGTATAGTATAACCTGATTATTCTGCTGGGCAGCGGATGGATACATGTATCAGATTTCAGCTATAAAGTATCGATCATCGCAACAAACCGCAATCGTCACTTGGGGGATTCAGATTAACATAATTGCTGCGCGGCGCCATTTACGCGCTGTTTATATGGCGAACCTCTGAGGGGCTCTTACTTCCGAGAAGAGGAGTTGGTTCGCCTTGTTATTCAGACATGAGCAGGTTTTTGGGTTTTCTGTGCTTTAAGTGCCGGGTAACAGACGCTATAGACGATCACGGCACGGTCTAAGGGGGCAAATACCCCGGGGGCTCCATCAATGCACTGATACTATTCAGCTCCGTAGTTATCAACTTTTACACGGAAACTTTTTCCTAAACTTTTTCCTTTCTTCCTAAAAAGTTTTCAAACTTTTTTTTCCCAGGTTTCCATGTACCGAAAAATGGAAATACCCTGGTTCCTTGTGCTGCTGCTTTCTTTTGCTGGTTCTTCTGGAATTTTTGGGTTGTGGTCCTGGGTCATTGTGACATCCCTTTTGGCGTCCTGCTGCTCCATTTTCTTAATTTATCCAAAACTGCAAAAAACATGGATGAGACTCACTGACTTAGCAGAGCTGGGTTTGCGTGTTACCACAACTCGTGATGATATCATTAAAATGTGGTTTTTACATACAAAACTCCAGCTGCTCCAGAAAACTAGACATGTTAGATGTAGCAGAGCTAACTTGGTCATGTTGCTCGACTCTTGTAATATCACAAAGTGTTAGCTGTGGTTCTACATAGGACTTACATCTTGATACAGAGACTTAATGTCTTTTATACAGACCTTAGTAACATAGTAACATAGTTATTAAGGTTGAAGGAAGACT